>JABCKU010008173.1:0-60576 GCA_018221655.1 Myochromella boudieri
ATCACTATCAATGGAACACCTCAGAAAAGCAAAGGAAACATATACAGGTACTACATTCGCAAGGTGTATTGTTTGCGTGGCACGTGCCAACTGCTAGTATGTATTATTATTGCGTAATTAATTACATGATCACGACAGTCCCCATCAAATCTGACTCTGATCTGCAACATTGGGCTCACCTGTATCACAGTAATTTCAGTGAGCGCCAGCTTTTTTGCGGTCGGCTCAAACCGGCAGATCACTGGGGAGATGAGCCGCCTAGTATTTTTTTCATCGAGTCCATTGCATGACCGCCTCCATACTCGCCCCCATACTAATATCACCACCAAAACCTCCTGCATCATAGCCTTTAACCTGTCGGATCCCAGACTACTCCCCTGATTGAATTTGTTCGGTTTGTCCTGAACCTGTCTTCTCGCCTCGACAGCTTGTGTACCAACAGAATACAACTCTTGTTGCCATTATGACCCCAAAGGCAGGAAAACCCTCAGACCTGCTACTGCTCGGGCCTTGTTCCATAGCCACACATTTGAAGTTTAATGTCTCGTAGAAATTAATTTCATTTTGTAGGAGAGGAAAAAGAGGTGGTTTGTGGCTGCTGAACCCGAAAAGGATGAAGCTGTGGACGGGAATGGTAGGGGAAGATGAACGCGGAAGGGAGGGGGCCAAAGATGAATAGGGGAGGCTGAGGGCGGGGAGATGAGAGACCTGCACTAGGTGGGGTGGTTGAAATCACATACAGTTATGTGTAAAAGGAGAGGACGCACAGTGACATGGAAGGTGACATACTCTAATTAAGCAATAACTATCACCAACCACTATTTCTTCTAGGTACACTTTCTCTAAGCTCTTAGTCATGCCGGTTAAATTGAACAACCTTGAGCCTGCCACGAGCTCAATTACCTATATGCAAAGGGCGGTGCAGGAAAACGTAAGTTTGGGTACTGATACTGAGCTCATCGACTACTTACAAGGCATCCAATGGACCATATCAACAGAAGTTGACCACGGACATCCAAGGATGATCTCAGGGGCGCAAAACTCATAATTCTGAGCAGTTCGCAAGGGGCTGATAGTGTGTACTAGGAAGGCTGTGGTAGTGAATCACAATTTAAGCGCATGAGATGTCAGACAAAACTTGGAACTGTTGTTGATGGATCCACCCACCAGTGCCAAAGCCACCCAACCTCACAACAACATTTCAGAGATCAGAGTCCAAACCAAAATTCAGCAAGGGTTGCGCACAAGTATATGTGATGGGTTCCTCTTCAATAATGGATTGTTGGCGATATATTCTCCGATTGTTGCATCGCTGGTGTTGGTGGATACCAGGATGTTACTTGGGTGAACGTCTGTGAGGATTAGTGACGGTTTTGCGAAGTGCATAATAAACATACCTAAATGAACCACCTTACACTCCCGATGCAGATAGTCGAGGGTGGAGGGAAGCTGCTTGATCACGCGCCTTGCTACCGGAACAGGTAACAGTTCCTTGAAGTACATGGTGAAGTGTGTCCCCTGTCTTCATTGGGAGAATTTTGAGGGCTGTGAAGTTGGAGGCACCGTCTACATCGCTAGATGGATATGTCTCATGTTTGAAAGAGGAATTGCATAGATGATACAAACAGAGTAACCTATGCAAGCCACACACCTGCGCCGGAGTCTCCCTTGGCTACATAGAAATGAGCCATGTAAAGTGCTTAGTTGTCGTATTCAAGGTGAAATGATGACGCTCAGAGCCCCAGTCAATGATATTTGTTAACCTTAAAGTTAAAACTCATCAAATTCCAAAATTCTTTTCTTCGACTGGAAGTATCACGTGATATTGGTGTGTCCATCACGTGACTGCTCAAACAACTTACCTGTGATTCTGAATCTCAGACTTTGCTCAGAGCAGGCCAGGAAGACTGAGACTTCGTCCACGTACATGGATATGGACAAGTGCTTCTCAGCTTTGTCTAGAAGGAGCAAATGTTGCAGTCAGATTTGATGGGAACTGTCTTGATTATGTAATTAATTACGCAATATCTATTTATTTATTTCTATGATCATTCTGGAACCATTATATCTCTTCCGGGACCCATTATGTATCTTCCGGGACCTGTGTATCTTCCGGGATCTTCTAGTATGTATCTTCCGGGATATTTACATGCATATCCTTCGGGACCATTTATGTGCTATCCAAGGTTTGGTATTAATTATTATCTACCAAGACTTCACTGTATATACACCATAAAAAAATTTAATGTATGCACTCCGGAATAATGTAATCTTATGGAACCTTGAGTTACATGCTAAGGAGTGATATATTTAAGTTCCAGGAATCTAATATGTGTACTCACTATTTGTGCTCTGGGACCTACTTCTTGTTGACTTCTTGTCTTTCTAATCTCCGCTACTATTTTTGGTGCAAAATGAATGTGATAGCCTGGCAGCCGCCACCACCGGACACCTTCAAAAGTAGAGCTATAAAGGCATGGTATGATAAGGTAATTAAGCCATCTATGGGAGTGCATTTCCAGTATGCATGATCCACAGATACTTTTACTATTGTGAGTTGAAATCACGGGTGTAGCTAACACAAATGGCTGTGAGGCCTAAGGGTACAATCTCACAAGGAGATTGTACAATGTATTCTTAGGATTTATACTATGTAAATATACATAAAATGGAGGGAATGACTAAGTAGATGAAGGAAATTTTATGGGAATATGTTGTAGATAATAACTCAGCCATGCGTGTAACGACTGTATATTATAGTATGTACCTGTTGTAGATAATAACTATACTAGAGTCAGTAAGGTAATGGCACGTAAATAAGCTAAGGAACATACCTCAGCCGTGCGTGTAACGACAGGACCCCTGATAATCCTGAGAAATGCTAGATACTGAAAGGATCAAATTTTGGCACTTTTGTCTGGACAAGTTTTCAAAAATTTTCAGGATTTGTCCGGACTTTTATCAACCCTTTCGGTCATTTTTTGAGATTTGTCTGGACAATAGTATCTAGGTTCCAGGGGCTCAGTTTTTATTTTTTTTGCTCAGAAACATGTTATTTCTTTATTTCAAGCGTTTAAAACCACAAATCAGTCACCATAGAGCTACCAAAGATGTGTAATGACCGAAAAAAAAGTATGTCGATGGTCGTACACGATTTCAAGTCCGCTTACGGAATAAACACATAGCCTTCTTGAATCTCATAACACCCTCTTGTAAAATAACGACACAGTTGCTGTCTTTGGGCGTAAGCCCCAGCCCTGTTGGGTAGACCTTTACAGGTCCATTGAGGTGGCAAATGAAGGTGGTCAAATCCAAGATGCAAATTGCTTCGTTTGGAGAACAGTGGAGGCTATGCGGAATTGCCGAGCAAACATATGCTTGTAGATATCAACAAGCAGGGGAAAAAACATTGGGGGAGGCAAGAGTTGAACACAGGCTCATTCGCAACAAACATTATCATACATAACATGTTCTATTACACTACGTAACACATATGTGGAGGCCTCTTTTGTCTGGACATAGCATCTTACCTGTGCCAGTCTCAGCCCCTTTTGTCTGGACACCTGATCTAGGGTTTCGGCCATTTTGACCTGTTTTTGTCTGGACTCGTATCAACCTTTTCGACCCAAAATCCCCCAGATTTGTCCGGATTCGTATCTAGGGTCTCTCAGTATTATCAGGGGTCCTGTAACGACTGAGGTATTCCAGGCGTCCCCCTCCGATCACTATTTCTAGAACTGTACAGTTCTAGAAATGCTTCCGTCTCTCCTTTTCCGTTCCTCCTCTGGGTCGTCTACAAGTCACATGATGGGCACGTGTACCTGACGCGTACCGCGCGATCCTGTCTTCGACAGAATAACTAAGCAATTAATGAGAGAGGGAATGGTGAATAACGAGCATTAAATCTCGGGGAGGGGGCGATGAATGCCGGATTACCTAAGCGACATCAAATCTTCAACTTTGTGTACCCAGCTTCAACAAAAACTTTGAAAGAGTGATGAGGGACGAGTTGTAGAACTTGAACAAGTGTCTAGCAGACAGCGGAGCCCCTCTCTGACGTAATCTTACATAAACCGGACATCACCGGTTGTACGAAAAGTGGTGTGAATTATGGGCCAAGCAAAGGAATTTGGTCGCCTGAGCCACATTATTGGTCTTGTCAGTACCCTAGATGTTCAGAATGTTGCAGAAGCAATTGCATTATCAGCAACAAGTGTATAACTATTGAGGTATATGTTAGGGAGATTGTAAGGTAATAGTTTGTCGGGACGAAGTGAGGTCTACGGATAACACACCTTGCCTAGCACATGTTTTACGAACCTGTGATTACCCTCCTTGTATGTGCTTTTACCTTTTTGCGGAGCGGTATCTACTCTGTCACTATCACACTTCTAGCAACGGTTTATGTGTCGGGCTGGTACTTCTGCTTGCAAGGCGGCTTGCGTAACGGCTGCTGCTATCATAATCGCTGCCCTCCGCACGGAGCTCTGCATGCCCCATCTTTGTAAGTTTGTCATCGAAGTCGCGATTACGATATCCCGAAACGATACGTTCCAGAAGTTCTGAAGTGGAAACGCCAGGTGTACGTCGTGTCGGAATAAATTTGCCTAAGACATAGGAGATTAATTCAACTGGTAACTTGGAAAAAGCAATGTAGATGCATGCCTTGGCTTTTCGCGTAGCTGTAGACATCGTCATGGCTTCCACTAGCATATGGGTCCTCGTCGTGAGCAACATAGTCGATCTCGAACCTCCTGATGAATTCTTCGTCGATCACCCATGGGGCATCTGCGACAATCTCATCCACCCATCGGCAATGTCTTGCAGCTTCCAGTCTATGTGCGCGTGATTAGCACCAGTACGGCGCTAGCTCTCTTAGGTGGACTAACCTTTCCGCGTGAGTCATGATACCTTGTGCTTTATGGGCCCTAACGAGCTCATCAGAGTTGACGCCGACAAGCAGATACACGGAAGGAAAAGATAGTTTTGCTTGTCGAAGCTGTAGAGCATGTCTGGTAGAATGTATTAGTAAGGAGAAATAGTGATCGGCGGGGCGGGGTTACCCAAAGTGGAAGAGATCGTAGACACCTGTCAGGTGATTTGGAGTCAGTGTCGGTGACGTAGTTTGGGGAGAAACGAACCGTCGGCGTAGATGCGAACTGGTCGGTCGGTTGGAGGCGCATTTATTTTGTATTTTCGCGACGGTTCGCCGTCTATCGCCTTCTGCACAAACGCTTGTATGTCTTCTGCTGTCAGTGCTGCAGGGTTGAAGGCCGCCTCCGACGGTGCTGCAACTGCTGGTTCTTCTGGGACAACAAGAGGGGCTGCGCTAGCATGCACTGGCGGGGATATGAAAACAGGGTGATTGCTCTCGCTTGTGGCTCGTGGAATAGGATAGACCTGTTCATGATTCAGAGTCCCAGGAGAAGGGAAGTTAGGAGTGTTTGGCGTCCCCAGGGTGGAGATCGAGGAAGCATGGTGATGGTGTGAGACTCGTGCAGAGTGAACAGCACCAACAGTAGCACTAGATTCAACATCTCCGTCATATGTGGGCGAATCAATACCGTCTGAGTCAGATAGGAAACTTGACGCAAGTTGGTGTTTGACACGAGAGACTGGTGACGGTTTGGGATGCGAAGAACGTAGATTACTCGTGCTGTTGGTGTATCGGCTGACTGGAACAGAAACAGACGAGGCATTGTCGTCGGTTAAGGGGTCATTGTCCTCTTCCGATCTATAACCATCTGATGAATGCGTTGGAGAACATATTCCACGAAATATTAACACGCACGCATCGTATGCGGGAGAATCTATGCCTCTAGGATACTTTCCAAATGATCTCTTGCTGTGTAACATCTTGCGAGGAGGTTCGACAGACATGGTGAATGTGAAAGAGTGAAGGGACAAAATTCGGTGTGACATGTACGTCACGCATGTGAGAGATTTGAAAAAGTTTGGCCCATGGGCGTACATTTCTTGAAAGGGCTGATCATGATTTCACACCTGGAATGAACCAACGTTTGACTGTCAACTACGATGGTCACCACCATGCCAGAGAAGACGGTGTCCCCATTGCATCCACAGAAGGTGCAATCAACTGTTCGTGGCTACTGGAAAATTACTGCTATCTTCGTAGCCTCAATTATTTTCGCTGGTTGGTTTTCCGACGCGTATGAGAACTTGTTTGCTGGAACGCGTTATATCATCTGTTCGGAATCACGCAACATTTATACTGTGGACAGGGCCAAACCGCGAGTGGAGTGCATCGCTGTCAAGGACTCGAATATTGTGGATACCGGAAGCCTTGGTACTCTGCACCTTACCTGAATGATACTTCACTCTGCTCATCTAAACTTTCGAAGACGAAATCATACACCGAAGTCGTTCCACTTTTCATTTTTATACCCCAAAATGGCTGTTGAGCGCTGTTATTAAAAGCCCAAACGTTCTACATGTCGATCCACGGTCTATTGTTGTCCCTGGTCTCGCAGGTGATGGTTATTTAATGTATGACGCATCTGCCTTGTGTCTCATGCAGTTTCGGCAGATGCTCACGCTCATATTCTTGAGTATGGGTTTATGACACAACTTCCGCTGGCGACTGCGTTATCTCTACAAGGTGAGTATCGGAATAGAAAGCCTAGCACGGCTACCGAAGTGCTGAGGCTTATTAATGCATTGTCAGAGGTAATGGACCGCATCAAAGTGTATATTCACGCAAACCCAGATATCGAAAGAAATCAAACGAAATGGATAGAAGGTATGGGCTGGGACCAGACCAAATGGGCAGAAGCCCAATTCCCAACTGCTGTGTGTACCATTCTTTCCAAATATGATTGACGCGTGTGTCAATAATTTGTGTTCACAGTATGACCTCGACCAAGACCCCTTGTTAAAGGGGCGGCCGATCGCTCTCACCCGTGTAGATGGCCACGCCAAATGGGTGTCGTCACAGGTTTTGGAATTAATGGGAGACCTTCCCGACAAAGTAGACGGTGGAGATATTGTTCGAGATGTCAATGGAAAGCCTACCGGTGAACTCACATTCTGGCTGTTGTTATCACCAGAAGGATTTCTTACATGACCTGTAGGAATTTTTGTGGACAACGCAATGGCGCTTATACCTGTGCCGGAATGGTCAGAGGAACGTATGTCCCGGTTCTTCGATACCACAATGAAAGATGCTTTAGCGCATGGTCTGACATCCATCCACGATGCGATGTCCCTTCCTGACCAGATACAGTTCTTTAAGAAGTGGGTGTTATTTAGCTCTAACTCAAGACCACAGCGTTTAATACTAGGCTACTTTGGCTTCCTAGGAAAGCTGAATTGGGTGAACTACCCGTGAGTTCAACTCTCCAAATAATGCACCAGAGTGTATGACCAGCGATGGAAATCAGAACCGTCTCTACCTCATGGGTCATTTGCCCTCAAACGAATATTGGGGAACTCAAATCCCACAACTAGCCAATTACGGTAAAAACGGGCGCTTGACAATCAAAAGCATCAAACTTGTTGCCGATGGTGCATTCTAAGTTATGCATTATCCTATGATTTTATCTGACTTTGGATCACATCGTAGGTGCATTAGGCTCGTGGGGTGCTGCTCTGCTAGAACCGTACACCGATAAACCAGAGACCAGTGGTCTGATACTTACGCCTCCAAAAGAACTGTCGGATCTAGTATATCAATTTTGGAAGGACGGTTTTCAGGTCGTAAGTAACTTGGTTATCATTAGTGAAGTCATTTCAAATATTGGTGTCAGAATGTCCATTGCATTGGTGACCGAGCTAACCATATTGTTCTTGATATCTTTGAGGACATTCTGAGGGCACAAGGGGGAAATGTGTCTGAGTGGAGACCCCGAATCGAGCACGCACAGATACTTACGTTAGATGACCTTCAAAGAATTGGACGATTGGGGGGTAAGGCCTATCCACATTATACTTCTTTCACCGACTGAAATCTATCAGTACTAGCCAGTGTACAGCCCACGCACGCGTATGTGGAGCTATTTGCTATATTATCCGTTTATATTCAAGTTTATTCCAATGTAGAACATCTGATATGCCTTACGCAGAAACTCGGCTGGTTTGTCCTCTCGATCCTTGATTGTATTTTTCGCCCTCAAATTCTCACGTTTTTTCCAGGGGCCAGAACGGATTAAAGGAGCGTATGCCTACCAAACGCTACTTCGGTATGTGTATTATACCCGTTGAAGTTGTGTCTTTTCACTGAGGTGTCATCATTAGAGTATCACCCAGCCATGTCCTCCCTCTTGGCTCAGACTTCCCTGTTGAATCTATAAATCCTTTACTGGGATTCTATGCAGCTGTTACACGCCTTCACATTGACCCATCGAAACCCCATCTTCCGGGCACTTCACCTCACGGCAGTGGTGGCTGGTATAATAAAGTTTTTCTTTTTTTTTGAGACACAAGCGATTGATACCCTAAACTGTAGGTACCCCAAGGAAAAACTGACCCGTGCACAAGCGTTAAAAGGCATGACTCTTGACGCAGCTTACGCCTCATTTTCCGAGAATGACATTGGTTCCCTCACACCTGGAAAGAAGGCGGACTTCGTGGTTCTCGATCGTGATATCATGACCCTCCCATCAGCCGAGATCTTGAAGACGAAAGTAACTGCAACTGTGATAGACGGAAAGGTGGTATTTGGAAATTTGTAAACTATGATGGCTATTTTGGTTCAAACCTTTCACATTAGTGTAAAGCTGTGTGAAGTCGTGTCGGTAAAAGTTGAGGGCATAGTGCCTGAGCGAGTGGCGGTGATCATAGCCGAGGCAGCACAGACACAGCTGAGGTTAAACGCTGCTAGAACCAGTGTCTGTTTCTTAAACTTAACTTAAAGCACGAATAAGCCGACAGTGAGTCACGTCACAATTGCTGACTGTACACTCCGGTTATTACTACAATACAGACGCTTAGCATGTTTAATAGTGGAGAATCGAACCGTTCAATCGTCTCCGGTCCAGGTATCATAGCTATGGGATTCGATTGGATGGGAGAGTCATCATCACAATATGGCGGTCCTCTTACCCAATGTGGAACGTGAAAAGCCCTAGGCCTCAGCCTCTCGACCAATGAGAGCTGATGCCGTAACTCTTCATACCATTGCCCCAAAACATGTCCTCAAGCACATTCTAGACAATCTAGACACGTAAGACAAGGCGGACCTTCTAGTTCGTGTCCGTGTCGGTAAGAAGGAATGGTAAGTAAGCACTGCCAAGCATCGCCATTGCTCCCTCGACCGGCAGCTCAACACTACCTCCGGGGTCAGCAGTATCGAGTGCCGTCCAACGCTCAGATGGTATGGACTCAAATAAGGCCTACTATTTGAATGGATGCTTTCAGGTTTGTCCCATCTACTCCGCGCCAGGAAAATTCCCGTTCCACCTGCGAGACAAATTGAGAATGTTCCATTATACTTCGATGAGCATGCATCGTTTCACTAGCATGTCCATTCGTTTCATTGTCCCAGTCCCTGCCCAGTATCACGGGGTGCCACTTTATGATTCCAATTTTGAGTACAATTGTATGAGTTGCCCTACATCTTTTACCATTTAAGCTGTATTTCACCATCTTTTGCCACTAGTAGATCGCAGTCCCCATCACCCTTGATCTTTTTTAATTTCCAATCCCCGTTGAGAGATCCGTGGACAACCTTGATAGAGCCAGCTTTCTCATCACCCTTGACCTCCAAGACTGCTGATAGTTCGCCCGGCTTGGCACTGTTCGGAATTTCTAAAAGTTGATCAACACTTTCACCAGCAAAATTGACGACGATAGTGGTGGCCATTGAGTAGTCAAAAGACGCGTGTTTGCGCCCGTGTGGCCTTTCAGGAACATCGACGCAGGTCACGACAGCTGAACCTGGGCGAAGAAGTAATGGAAGGCTGAAAAAGTCATGCAACTCCGTTACAAAGCTGGGGCCATTCCGTAACTTGCCATCCAGAATCCCATACCACCTTCCATTAGGAACATAGTACTGGACCACACCCTCAGCACTGAAGATCGGCACAACCATGAGGTTTGCTCCAAGCATGTACTGGGTGTCAATGTTCCAGATATAAGGATCTGTTGGGAACTCTACAAAGAGCGGCCGCATCATCGCCACTCCTGTCTTATGAGTGTTGATTGCTGTTGAGTATAAATATGGCATCAGGGAGAGTTTTAGGTCGATGAATTTCTTCAAAACGAGGTCAGCCTCTCCGGATTGATCGATGAGCCATGGGACCTGAAAACCATCAGTGAAAGAAAATCAAAACTCCATTGCACGTTCAATGCTAACCCGATAGCTTCCACTTCCGTGCAGACGAGAGTGACTGGAAAGTGAGCCAAATGCGAACCAGCGTTTGTAAAGCGCTGGATCAGGTGTACCTTCAAATCCACCTGGTTCAAGACAGGAATCAATGACCAAGTAATACAATTTACGCAAGCCATCCTGGATGCTTACCAATATCATCTTTGTGACATTATTAAGGGTCAGTTGAACATCCGCGAAATACTGATACCATGCTACTCACGAGCCCAGTAACCGTAGCCGCAGAGACCCAAACTCAAACCTCCTCGTAAGGTCTCAGCCATGGCTTCGAACGTTGACATAGGGTCACCACCCCAATGTACAGGGAACCGCTGGCCACCTGCAGTTGTCGACCGAGCAAAGACGATAGCCTCATTCTTCCCCAGCCTCTTTTCGAGGATTTCAAATGTGACTTTGTTGTACAAGAATGAGAAGTAATTGTGCATCTTCTCCGGGCTCGACCCGTCATGATATACAGTGTTTCCCGTGGGGATTCGTTCCCCAAAATCAGTCTACAAACTGGAATCAAACCATTTGAAGAACAGAGTAGAAGAACGTTGCACCTTGAAACAGTCAACCCCGAGATCAATCAATACTTCGAGCTTGGACTGGTACCATCTGCAAGCAGCAGAGTTTGTGAAGTCGATGATTGCCATTCCAGCTTGCTGGAAGGACATAAGTACATATGGTTAATTGGAGAATGTCACAACTCACCCAGAAGTCATGCTGCCAGACACTGCCATCGGATTTTTTAATAAAGTATCCGTTGACCATACCCTCTTCGAAAATTTTACTTTCTTGCGCTATGTAGGGATTGAGCCACACAGATATCTTGTTTCGAATATTTGTTCAGATATTCAATAAAAAGCGGTGATGACAACGTTCATACCCTGTATCCCTTCTCCTTAAGTCGTGCGAGTTGACCTTTGGCATCGGGAAAGTACTCTTCGTCGAATTCATAATCACACCAGTGAAACCCTTTTTGCCAAAAGCAGTCAAAGTGGAATACGCCAACAGGAATGTTTCTTTTGTCCATCCCTTCTAGGAACTCCGTCACGGTACCTTCATCATAACTAGTGGTAAAGGACGTGGAAAGCCATAGTCCGAATGACCAGGGTGGTGGAAGTGCCGGACGTCCTGTAAGTAATGTATACCGTTTGATAACTTCTACAGGTGATGGCCCATGGATAATGTACGCAGATAGAGATTCATATGGAACGGCGATGTTGACCCGAGTCGTCCCTAAATAGCCAAGGATTAATGAAAGAAGACTGGCAGAATGGCGTTATCGCACTTACGTTCACTCTGAACTTCAAAAGTCACGAATCCGGAGCATGGTATGAATACCCCGTAACCGCGAGAGCTGATAAAAAATGGGACGTTCTTGTATGTTAATTCTGACGATGTTCCGCCATCCTCGTTCCACATGTCTACAGACTTCATGGCATATATATGTTTGAATAGGGATATGAGGCGTATGCTTACCTGGCCATTCTTGATGAATGGTCCGAATCGTTCGCCAAGTCCATAGATCTTCTCGCCGACAGAAAGTTGGAACTGCATCGTGAACCACCGTTCTCCTTTCTCGGGGTCGGTAAGAGACAATCCAGGGTGTAACGCATTTGTCCCTTTCTTGATGTAACCAATCGAACGCCATCCTAGCCTCGTCAATAGATAATCGGTACTAGGCGAGACCATCGTCGGGTTCTGCACCCCATGGGACTTGATATCAATGCTGAAAGAGGATGGACGAATGTCAATGGAGGCTGATAGCGTCTTCGACACAAGCTTCAATGCACTGTCCGTCCTTGTACTCGTCACCGAGTCTTGTCTTGTCGCAGTCTAATGATGGTACCAGTTAATGATACTCGTCTCGAGAAAAGCAACAAAATGTAAGATACCAGCGAATCGTAGTCAACATCAGGGTAGAGCTCATAATCGGGCCCTTGGGCAGTTCGTTTTAAGCCTTTCCAGTGGTACGCTGTTAAAAGCAGAACGTCCGGGAGAGGAATTGAACATTCCACTGTAATAGTAGGGGTATTAAGTGTATCTCCACGATGATTCACATGTTTGGTTGTCTATTGTTATCAGACGTTAGTAAGTACTGAGAACCTGTGAGGATATACATACTGCGACACAGCGTATACGGTTCTCAAACGCTTCGGATTTGATTGCTTCCACAGCCCAGTCGATGGCTACGCCGTCGGCATTCCACCACATCCCATTGGAGAATTTCACCATGGCTGAAACCCGTTCTCGCCCCTACGATGACGATCTAGTGGTGAAAGTTGCGATGTTTTGTGAGTGTCAGTTAATCAGATTATCACTGTTCACTGACCGGGATATTCGGGGTATATTCTCGGGTGAATAGTTGGAGTACTTTGTTCATGTTTACTCAAAAACTTCGTTGGCTCACGGTGGGCATGACGCGTGCTCTCAAGTGTATCATGGGTCAAGTGCCAGTAGTGTATATGTGTGTAAATGGCGAAGTGTTCGTGGAAAAAGCGCGAAGACGTTTATTGTTCAGTTAGTTGGCGTCGGCCCCCATACTAAGCAGCTTACTTCGGGATTTGGTCAGTAAAATAAACCTTTGGGCCATGTATTCTCCGAACCTGGTGACCCATTCCGAGTCCGATGGTTTCAACTTCTGAGCTCCTGATAAAGGGCACTGGATTCGGATTCTGAGATGCCTCCTTAGAAATCCGCGCAAAAATGACAGAAAATTACTGAACCGTACGTCCGCGCAAAACAAGGGCACTTGATATACAGGCCAAGCCAAAGTTAATGTTGGCATCAACATCTACTAGGCAAGGGGGAACAAATTGTCACGTCGTCGGAATCCTTTTTATTAAAATATTTTAAAAAGAATTCCGATGCAACCAACCACGTGATGAGAATCAGTGTTTGAGTCTGTTCCCCATGGCCATGTTCCCAACAAACGGCACATATCTCTTGGCCATGTCTGCTTGCAGCAGCTTTCTCAGCTTCAATTTCACTGTGTATACGTATGGTGGAGTTTTTCATTTGCACTGGGTGCAGAATTTGTTCTTTCCCGGCGGGATATCTAAAAGGGATGCAAAAATTATGCAAATAGTTGAGAAGACGAAAGAAATATCAAAGACAAAAAGAGTAAGCCCTTGTTTTCCTTTGCATGATTTCGGGCGAATTACAAATTCTGCACCCAGTGAATTGTCTTGTGCCAGTGCTGCATTATATGTCTACCATAGAGTCACCTGCAGTTAAGCAGTGGTTCAGACATCTAAGGACATCTGTAAGACCGTCCACTGTCATTATTTGGTCATTATTGCATGATTTGGGAAGATAACCTCTTCCACACTTTGGAGACCGTGCGAAAACTCATGTTATATTTTCCCAAAAATGTACCCCAGATTGCCCTTTGGGACAAATTTAAGTGATGTCAGGGGTGGTCAACCTACCAACATTGGTAAGTATACACGCAGACACCGCTCCGACTATGCTCCCCGTGTATGTCTTCATATGGCCATGTATATATACCATCCCACTGATAACTTGTTGACTCAAACACAACTTGATTTACATAGGTGATTCTTAACAACTGGAAGGCGACAGCCTCGGGCTCTCGGATGTGACGTTCACAACTGAGAACTGTTAGAGTCGCCGTTTGATATTTACGCTTAACCACTCCAGGCCCTCATAAAGTCCATCTCCCGCCGTCGCACATGTTGCCTAGGTTTGACAGACGGTTGAGATGACATCCTGGTTAGCAAAAGCTGAAATCTGACCTGAATGTACCAGCTCCTTTGTGCCAAACCATTGAGACCCAGTTTATCGGTGAGCTCAGCTGCGCTCATCGCATGTGGCAAGTCCTGCTTGTTTGCAAACACGAGGAGAACGGCGTTGCGAAGCTCGTCCTCATTCATCATCCCATGAATCGTCTCTCTAGCCTCGGAAATTCGCTCTCGGTCATTGGAGTCGACAACAATAATGATTCCTCGGCTCCCTTGATAATCTACATAGGGTCAGAAGATTAAGGAACGTTTATAAGGGATTACAAGGCTGAGTGGGAGCATACAATGTCTCCAAAGGGGGCGGATCGTGAATTGACCACCGACATCCCACACTGTGAAGTTGAGGTTCTTGTACTCCACGCTCTCGACATTAAAACCTGTTTGTTGTCAGAGGGCCTGCAGGGCTGATAACAGCAGCAACAAACCAATCGTCGGTATGGTTGTAATGACTTCACCCATTTTCAGCTTGTATAGTATGGTTGTCTTTCCAGCAGCATCAAGACCAACCTGTGAAACTATTTGTTAGAAGTATACAAGTGCTCATATGTAAGTGTTAGTACCATGAGAATGCCTGTGTACATTGACCAAGCATTGACTTAGAGGTAAAACGTAATGTAAAAGCAGGGGGGAACGCACGGATGTCTTGCTTTCCAAAAAGGCCAGAAAATACACGAGAAGCAATGAGACCCATGTGGTAGTGGAGAATCGAAAAGTCGCTGTCGGTCCTTATACACATGGCTTTTAGTGTCGACACGTATCTGATGCGTAATGACTGCTCACCATGAAGCAGGCCGACGTACTTCGAAAGGCGCCAACGGTTCCGCAATGCACTGCCCCCACCAACATACGTTGGTATCAAATTTGACGTGCCACGTTTTCCGCAACGTGTCCACAATGGCACATAAAAACCTGGCATTGAAGAAAGCACAAGCGCAGAAATAATAGGCCATGGCGTCATACAACAAGAGGAGGAAATGTCAGGTAGAATTGTCACCGCAGATTGTGGTGGCGTAAAAATCTATGTAGAACTACACTCACGTCTTTGCCCCACTGAAGGTATGTCCAATGTAACGAAGTCACTAGCGTAGATCGATTAATCATAATGTTAGACTGTGTTTGTAGGGTGAGACCTTCCGTTGAACAGGCTGGGGGGATAGATATGCATCATTGATGGTGGCAAGAAATGATGAATGACAACAAGCAGGTTTTCGTCCCCTTAATGTTCAGCCAATGATGACACAACTAAACAGATGGATGGTGGAACAATCGTGCAGGTATCACAAGTGTAAATGTTTTGATTGCAGCTGACTGAGTAGATATGATAAGTAATTGAGTAACGCCGTAAGCAGAGCACACCATCCACTTTGGTCCAAAATCCAGTGAATATATACAATTAAGATCCAGAGAGAAGGATATCGCCTATAAATCTGATAGATACAGTTCGGCACGGTGGCCGCGGGGACGGCAAGAAGACATACGGGGACTAGGATCACACATAGGTCAGCAGGACACCAGGCGAAGGTACTGAAACTGGGTCCTCACCTCCGCATGTAGGGTATGTGCTAGCTCCTATGCATAAGCAGAGCTCTCAAGGCCGGCCTTGCTGACTCTCCGTAGAGGCTGTAACGTATTCTCGTCTACAGGTGCCCGACGTGCATGACGATAGCGGCCGAACGCATCCTTGATCTCCATCTCCTGCCCCGAGTCTCCATTGACCCTCTCAATCAACTTCCCTGCCGACATCGAGCCAGCAACGATATCAACTGCGCTTTCTGCCATACCGGCCAACACCGCTGGTGGTAAGCTATCACGCACATGAGCCGCACGGCGTAGATGGCCACCAGCACCACCGACAGCGGCACCAAAAGAGTCATTAGCTCCGGGTTGATCGTGCTGCGACGCTCCAGCGGGCGCGGAGGGGTGTACGCCAATCGACTTGCCACCGAGCTCTTGCTCCTCGTAACTCATGAGCTCCGAGACGAATCCGATGTTAGGTGAGATTCCCTTTCGTCGTTCAAGGACAAAGGAATATGCGCGTGAGAGTGTCCAGTGGTTGGCATGTATCAGATACGCCATAACGGCCGTGACGGAGCGAGATTTCCCTGCTTTACAGTGCACATAAGTTGGCGCAGAATGGAGGCGAGCGTCATCTGGCAGATAAGACGGCGGGTTTGAGACGCTGCACCTGAAACATCAGGATAAGTGACAACGTACCTAGTATTTCACAAGCTTCCTTAACCCCACGCGCGATGTTTTCCTCTTCTACGGTGTCCCTCATAGGAATTTTATGATATTTGAATACTTCTTTTAAATTCAAACCCTGATCGTCATCACATTCAATTGCAATATTGAGGATTCGTTTGACACCAAGTTCCTGGAGCTCCTCAACATGCTCTGGTGCTGTCAGCTCTGGACCAAGGTAAAGGAAGTTGGGTAGAATTGTGGAAATTGTGAATGCGGGGAAAGTTTCTTCAGTTGTCGGAGGATTGTCAACCTCTGGTCGAGCAGTTGTTGGTGATGGGGGTAGAAATGGTTTTGGCGTCCCTGGAGTGTGAGGAGGGGTATAGTAAGGTGTAAGAAAGTTCGAAATATCGTGGGATGGGGAAGAAGGGGTAAAACGTGCTGAACCTGGAGGGGAGTGGTTGGAGTAGACGAGGCTCAAATGTGACGGGGACGCTGGTGCTTGCAGTATGAGAGAAGGTGGTACAGTCAGAGTTGCTGATCTTAGAGGTCGTGTACGAACCGACAGGCTGGGAGCATTGGGATTGAGCCGTTCTGCGGACTTGGTGTCGAGTCGGCGAAGTGTAGGAACGCTTGGACGCCTTTTCGGTGGTGGTGGTCGATGGAAACCTACTTGTGAAGGAGGCGGAGATGGGCTAGGATCCACGATCTGAACGTCGGTGTGATTGTCCGAGTCAGGGGGTCGGGAGGAGAACATCGCTGAAGGCATCAAGGGTAGTGGTGAAGAAGGTTTAATCGTTGAGAGCATCGACGAAGGCTCGATCTCAGGTAGAGCCTTGGAACGGAATGCGGATTGAGTGTCAAGCTGGAATAAACCACCTCCCTTCTTCAAACCACCTCCGCCTGTTTGTGGAGGCGGAGAATCAACATTGAAGCCGAACGCTAATTCACCGCCTGACAAAATCAGAGTTTCGAGATCTGGATGGTGTCCTGCGGCTGAGATCCCGCCCTTGAGATAATCAACACTGCCGTTGGTGACTAGAGGCGACAGTACTGGTATCAAAGCCCACGCTGTCACACCCACATTATCCTTATCCTTTGGGTCCATTTCATCATCGTATATGACTACATTTCCATCCCAAATCGAACGGCCATCTGACATCATTTCATCCCAGGTCTGTTTGCTGCCATCTGTAGTGATAAACTGACGTAGGGCATCGAGCGATTGAAAGCCTCCACCAGGCTTTCGGCATCTCTTGAGAATAAGAGAGGGGATCGCGATGTTCACGCTGTGCGTTATGTGAAAGGAAACATGAGATGTGGGTGGGCGAGTGTCAATCAGGAGGGGACGTTGCGGGCGAATGAGGCTTTGGTAGAGGGCCCCTGCTTCGATGGCTCGTGATAATGGATTATCAGAGGTGGAATCAAAAGAGGACAATCGTGCACTGAACGGTGCTGACATGAGAGATGCCGATAATGGCGTGAAATAACTCGAAGCAGTGCTGGAGGCTGGGCTGGCAGCACTACGAGGATCAGAATCTAACCATGGCCTAGCAGACGTTGGGAAGGGTGATTTCGGTGTTGCATGGAGATCGACTTTGGGCAGTGCACTGTGTGAGCGTATAGGACGCAACCTTAGATTCTGTTTTACGCTCTTCCGCAACTGCTCCAATGCCTCCAAGTCTTTGGAAATGTCATCTGAACTGCTCTCCTCGTCCGACGTGTCCATTTTCAGTGCAGGTATCGACGGCGGCGTAGATGGCGACGACTCTCCAGACGAAAGCTGTAAGGTATCCTCGAATTCGTCATAGCCATCGTCGTCGTCGGAAAGGTCGATTGGGGACTCGGCCTCAATTTCAATAGCTGGGGGGCGTTTTTGAGCGGCCAATGATAGGTTGATGTTTGGTGGCCGGAAGCGTTTAGGAGCAGACATTGTGGAGAGAAACGAGCGCCCTTAGGCTGACAGATTTCAATTCTGAGTTGGCACCCCCATGTGTGTAAACAAGGTCTCGCGTGTAATCCTTTACGCCAGCTCGCGTCTCCATGTCGCTAAATTCACGTCACTGCTATCCACACTTTCCATATCTTTCAAATCGAACCACTCCCTTATTCACAACTCAATACCTCGATGGCTTTCTGTTGCCACCATTTATCGTCGTCACAGACAAATGTCACCAAACATACCTCTTTTGGATTATGAGCCCACTATGTCTTCAACGAAATAAAATTACCTCTGCGCTCGGAATGACCTGATTCAATTAGAGCATATTGGCCACATACTATCCGCCCTGCCCGCTTACACCTTCTTACTCCCACAAGAACTGTTTTGGCAGATTAGTACAGATGGTCGTAGTAAATACCCCGTACCTCGGATGTTGGTTGCATGGATCATGCCACATCTTATACAAGGGGGTGCCTTCTTTGGCGATTACAGCTACTCATATTTCCCGTGAGGTGATCATTGAGGTCGATGAACACCGCCTTATTCAGGACCTAAGCTTAAGTCAGAAGGGCCCATGTAACCGCATCGCATCATCACCAGGTTTTGTTGAACAAATGGTAAAACATGCTATCACTGGTGCGTTAATCATCGACTTACCCCACATCATCTCTTTTTCATTAGATGGTGGAGACAAGGGTGATTATCAGGGACGGTTATGATCGAGGAACCCTCCAATCCTTCGTGTTCATTCCAGCATGACTGTGAGTGCCACGGGTTGGAAAGAAGCCCTCCCCAAACTACTCCGTCACTTGAGCTGGGTAATTACGGTCTCAAGTATGCCAAACACTCTATCATCTAGTACCAAATCGATAGCTGATGTATTTGTGTCATTTATACAGGAATATGAACCGAGGAAGGGAAGTAGGCTGTGACTCAGCGCTGAACGCGCGTTTGAGTTCTTACACGGTTTAATTGCTTGAATCATCAATGGGTTGGTACGCAAACCAGTGATGTAGAAGCCGCCAGTGTGTTGATCCTGTCGGAAAAACGTCGTCCATGAAACTCGAACATTGCGGTTTGCCAGATATAAGTAAGAGCCATCCATCAAAATCGTCACTGAAACATATTGATTGAGGTCTATGGCATGTAGATCGGTAGTTGCAGCAGACGGTTATTAAAGCTAGTAACTATGGCTACTCCGATCTCGAGTTGGCCACCACGAACGACCCAGACACTCCAGCGTTATTTGGAGGTAGCAAGAGTCATTTAGCACCTTCGAGTTGCGCAACTGTCGCGTATTCTCAAAAAATAGAATGACCGCGGCGACCCAGAGGGCTTGACTTGTCCAAATAACGGTCTGCCCAAGGTCTGCCCCAGGCTCAGGCTGATGTGTTTAGATAAGGTTCTGCCCCTCCTCTTACAAACTCATCGAAATTGCCACCTATGACCTATCTCTCGAAGCTCTTATCGTGCAACGTTGAAAGGACTAAGTACTGATAGGATGTATGATTTGCCGCCATCAGCGTTACCCAGTGTGATTCTATCGCAGATTTTTTTTTTTTTGGGGGGGGGGTTCTCCCAGGCCATACATAGCCTGTAGGCCCTAGGGTTTTTCACGGTAACGAATTGAAGGATAGTAGTTTGGGGTTGATTTTGGCTGGCACACTGAGCTATTCACATTCCCCCAATTCCAATGTTGAGCAAATTTTACTATTTTAGTGCATGAAGGGACAAAAGTTTATACGAAGGCTTCGCCCCCAGAAGCAAATAAGTCGGCTTCGGTATGGGGAGCGCGGCCTTTTAAGTTTGAGGGCGTTCTCATATGCGGTATCGGGCACTATCTCGTCCAATATTCTTGTATCTACATTTTGAGGCAGCACAGGTATGCAATGGCCCCTGGCCAGACCAGTGGGGGGTGGCTGAGTTCCACTCTATTTATTTGTCTGCGCCATCACTTCTAAACTTATCCAAAATTTTGGTGATGAGACCCAAAGTTTTTCTAAAGCTAGCATGACCGTCATATTGGCTTTCTGTTGGCTCATATGCTACGAGCAACAACCTCTCGGATATTCTCGAAATCAGACTTAAACACTCACTCCAACCTCTTTCACACTAGCACTTCGCTTTCCATTCAAAAAACGACTCGTGGTAAAGGTAGTTTCATTCCTCCAAGGAAAATGACAAACCTTCTAATTACATCCAGGATACCCATTTCGAACAAAGCTAACTACGGATTTAAGGCCGAAACAAGGCTCTCGCCCAAAAAATTTAGAAGTCGCCCCTCGAATTCGTAAACCACCATTCAGTTCTGCAAAACGTGCATTCACTCGAGACTCTTTACCTCATTCCGATCCAGAATACAGGCATACTGAGACGAAAAGTGTTGAGCGGAATCCATCGTTCCGACGCGAAAGCCGCCAGAGAAACCACGTTGAAGACAGAAACGGCCAGTGGAGAAACGAGGGAGGGTTCTTTGCGGGCGCGAGTAATGGTCAGACTGGTCGAAAGTGGCAAGGTGAGGGAAAACTCTCTTCTGGCACGAGAAGCAGTCAACAGGGTCGAAACTGGCCAAGTGATGGAGCGACCTCTGTAGACACTGGCGATAACAGGTCTAGTCGAATGTGGGGAAGTGAAGGACGGTTCTCAGGCAATAGTCAGGCGAGTCAAAACTGGAAAGGAGGGACCTCTGCAGCCCCCGGCGACGGCCATCCCATTCGATCGCGACACATCAGACACGATACAGGTTCTCTTGTCAATTCCCATGAACCTGTAACCTCCCCTTCTGAATTTTCAGAAGAGAATATCACTACTACTCGGCAGACCTCCGGGGATCTCCCAACAAAATTCACCTCACCTCTGCTCATGCCAGGTATTTTGTCTTGCCTCAAGGATGCCATTGGC
This sequence comes from Myochromella boudieri, assembly GCA_018221655.1. Taxonomy (NCBI): domain Eukaryota; kingdom Fungi; phylum Basidiomycota; class Agaricomycetes; order Agaricales; family Lyophyllaceae; genus Myochromella; species Myochromella boudieri. Next base: position 21,119 of record JABCKU010008173.1, read on the forward strand.
GCAGATGCATCTCCAACGCCGATACAGGCATTGAGCCTCAAATGGCTTATGAATGATAAAACAGATACTAATACTCCACCCAGCAAGAAACAATTCCTCTTGGCGTCTGAGACTGGTTCAGGTAAGTCAATAGCGTATCTATTACCCGTCCTCCAGGGTGTCAAACAGGCCGAGCTTGACGCTGCCTCCTCCCCACATCCACCGATACCCTCTAAACCCCCTAAACGTGCACTCAATCCTCGCGCTCTGATTCTCGCCCCTACTCATGAACTTTCGCGCCAACTGTCTACCTTTGCTAAAACGCTCTTGCATGAGGTGAAGCTGCGTGTCCTTTGTGCCAGCCGGGCAAACACGAAAAGCACCAAGGAACATGACGCGACAGCGCGCCAAATGCTTACCCGGATGGACGCAAATTCGGAAGACGGTACCGGGCAGTTCGAGGTAAAGCAACATTCGGGTTTTCCTGTAGATGTCGTGGTGGGCACGCCTATGAAACTATTGGAGATGGTACATGGAAGAGGCTGGGACCGCAAAGAGGCAGATAACAATGTGGAAAAAGTGGCTGATGAGGAGCTTGAATCTGATACTTTTACTAAACCCCGGAGAGGCAGAGACAAAATGATTGGATTCGGAAAATGGAGGAGCAAGCCAGAGATGGGCCTGGCCAACATTGACTGGGTTGTTGTGGATGAGGCAGATGTCCTTTTCGGTATGTTTCATCATAGTTTACACTGTTCGATCTGACACCCCTTCAGATCCTGACTTCCAAGAGACCACGCGCCGGCTTCTTGCAGATATCAGTTCAGCTCGTGGGCAACCCGTTCCACTCACCACCCTTCCTTCATCTCCACGCTTTACTTCTCCGCCGCCGTCTAACATCCTCTCGGCAACGCCGACACCGATTGAATACCCCTTTAACTTCATAATGACCAGTGCCACCATCCCCTCATCACTCGCTACCTACCTCGATACTTATCACCCTAAGCTCATGCGCCTCGCCTCCCCGCAGTTGCACCACCTTCCAAAAACACTCAAGACTGAATATATGAATTGGACGGGTGGTAATAAACTCGCAGACATAGAGCGACGCATCCGCCGTGTCTGGGCCGAGGACGCAACTATGGTTGGATCCGATGGGAACTTGGGTGGATTGAGTAAAATCTTGATCTTTTGTAATCAGAGCACGAAGGTTGATGAACTTGGAAGACACCTGGAGGAGCAGGGTATAAGAAATGTTGCTCTTAGCAGCACCAGTGATCAGAGGAAAAGAGGTTCGAACCACCACTTGGATGGTTTCCTGAGGGAAACACATGTAGACGCTTCATCAGACGACTCTCAAACTAGGTCATCGGAATCCTATTCGGACCCTAAATCTTCACCCCATGTCATGATCACCACTTCCCTACTTTCCCGTGGCCTGGACTTCTCGCCATCGATCCGTCATGTATTCATTGTCGATGAGCCTAGGAACATGATTGACTTTTTGCATCGCGCAGGCAGAACGGGGAGAGCTGGGGAAAAAGGCAAGGTTGTGGTATTTGGAAAGTTGAAGGGCAGGGGTAGTTTGCAGGCTAAGGATGTTAGAAAGAAAGTCGGCTCCTTGATCGCACACTAGTTCACCTCAACGTCGTCTCGATATCATAATATTACTGAGCTCTCTCCTTAATTATTACGTTGCCATGTAATACTAACTGTAACGGAGAGTTCAATGACAAAAAACGGGGATTACTGGTAGCACCCTTAGGTCCCCAAGGAAGGGAGGGAGGATGAGGGCCGTGCTGTGTACGTGGCGAAGTCAGGTACCTATGGGACGTTCTATGTAAGAGGTTATTCATGCATATGGGTAATTGCTAGTGGGACCATTGAATCAATACAGCATCGTTGTGATCTTCCACCCGTCCTCGTTCATCTTTTTCAGACGATCCAACCCAGGAAAGATTATGTTCATGTCACCAGCCCCCAGAAGAACAAATTGCACTGTAGCAATATGGCTGGCGGGGCAAGTCTCCATTCTTCTATATTTGAGCATATTGAGGTGGAGGTCCAGTGAACCGAACTCCTCCATTCGTGTAACCCCAATGAGGCAGCAGAGCGTGTTAAGTTTCGGTACCAAAGCACCTGTGGCAAATTTGTGCAAGATAGGGGAGGCAAGCATCTGCCCCGATGATACATCCAACTCGGTTAGATGGGGTGTCGCTAGGAGGAGCCTCTCGAGCTGTTGAGAAGAGACATGTACATCTCGTAAAACCAATGTCTCCAGCAATGCGGATTTAATGATGGTAGGTGTCCACTTGTGGTCCCAAATCCTCTCTTGACCCGTCTGAAAGACGAAGTGACGCAGATTCGGAAGAATCAGGCGCTGAAGGCCAATTGCCTCTCCGTCCGTCGCGAAGTAGTTCAAATGGAGAGAAGAGATGCAGTGTTCGATGGGAAGACTGAGGTCCACGTACTCTGGGATGGAGCTGAATAGTTCGGCTGAAAGGGTGCCGACAGCTAAAGCACATTCGACGAGCATGGGTGCGAGATCAAGGATGCTCAGCACATGATCGGGCCGCAATATTGTGCTGGGAAGGATGAGATGTGTGAGCTGGCGCAAGGGAAGTTTGTATATCCAAGTCGACGGAACCGCTTGTGCTGTGAAAGTAAATTTACGGAGGCTCCGAGCGTTCAGTAATACGGATGCATTGTTGAACTCGACGTCTGATGGGCCTGATAGTTCCAGGGTATGCAGTGATGACACGTCGCCCGGGGAGGAAGCCAGAAAGCTTTTTATAGCGTTAGGGTTCTTCTCTATGCGAAGACCTATGATGCGGCCAAGCTCTGACATGAATGGATCAAGAGGACGGACAGCAGAACCGGGAGTACCGGTGATGCTCACGGTGAGTGGAGTTACGCCGGACCTGCGAACGAGTTCCTCCACCATCGTTACAAAAGCAGTACTTTGAATGGCGACATGAGCACCTAACCTGTTGTTCGAATAGTCGATATGTATATTTCTCCATAGTTCATGCAGGCCAAGCGATACGCTCCGCCATTTTGAGCACACCCGACCTAGGACCCATGGTTGCTCATCTGCTTTAAACGGTGTGGACACTTTATGGCTGGGATCAGAGCACAGGAGCAAAAAGACGTGTGCGAGCATCTCATTTGGCATCCTGCGTATTGGAGCGCCAGCGGTACGATAAAGATCTATCTGGGTGATCGTCCTACCACGCTGTAATTGAAGATTTTCGAGGATAGCTTCGAGATGAGCGATTTTACCGTTGAGGGGTACAAGATGGTCTTCGGCTTTCTTAAGGAGCTGTTGGGCTTTAGACTGCGTGGCGCCTGATAGAAAACTGTTGTTTATGACGGCATTGATTTCCATTTTATCCAACGCACATCCCTCTGCATCCACCCCAAAAAGGTATTCGCCAAGAGTAGAAGCAACAGTTTGAAGTTGCGATGAGTGCAATAGCTTCTCGACCATGGTTAAGGATCGTCGGGTTGTGGTGGGAGAGTGTTTGGTTGTCGATGGTTGAAGTCAAGGAGAGCGCAAGACAGCTTGCATGATAACTGAAAAGGTGGGGGAATCTGAAGGGAGGCTTGGAATCGAGACTCATAATATATCGGAGATACAAGCTTAAGGAGATAGCTCATACTTATCTCCACCTTCGTTAGATATGTTGACCCTAAGAGTCTGCACAAGTTGGGCGCTCTACAAAAGACCAATTGCATGAAGGGAAGAAGCAATCGTCGACTCAGTTTCATAGTGAAGACGCCTATGTACCATGGAATACGGCGATCCCCGAGCTGTGACGAAATGAGATACGTGAAAATCAATCGCAAGCATTAGTCAATGAGATATGGGCATTAGTTTTGCATGACTTGCTCCGAGTAAAGTGACGGAACTAACTGATCATTCAAGCCCTAGTAGCTGCCCTACACGCTAACTTGAAAGGACCAATAAATCAACACATAAATCACGAAAAGGTTATACCTGATACCTGGGTTTTATAGTCCCCAGTACTGGTGTGATCGAAGTGGGAAACCGTATTCCGGAGAAGCAATGTGAGTTGTCAATGAGTTGTAGATCGCGACTGTAACTTGACTGTAACGGTAGTTGTACTAAAATTATGACTGTCACATCACAATGAGAGTGGCTGACGTAAGCTCCCCTCTCCCAGAGCCCACGGCCCCACGAGTCAATAACTTGTTCATGGCCAAATCATCCTTGAAGTGCTTAATCGACATGGAGGCCTGGGCTCGCCACACAAACAGTAGCCAACGATAAGATTCTGCGTCGCAATACGCGTCATACCCCACACGATGACGTCACACCCGCTAGTATATAAGACTAGTGGTTGATGTTTTCCTTTCTTGCTTTTACCCCTCTTACAAAATGAAACCCTCTTTACTCCTCCTTGGCCTCGGCCTATCTTTCACAGTCCAAGCATCTTCTTGGTTTGGATCATCTGAACCCGCTGCACCCTACACAACTTGGTCTGTCAGTGAACTGACCTCCTGGCTGCAAGCGCACAATATCCCCGTTCCATCCAAAACACCTACCAAAGCAGAACTTAATTCCCTTGTAGAGAAAAACTGGAACGCTGTATCATCTTGGACGTATGATCGCTACGCTTCTGCTCAAAAGTCTTTCGTGGATGTCCGGGATTCGTCCTTCGACAAATGGGATGAGTCTCGTCTGCGTGAGTTTCTCCTTGAGCAAGGAGTTGTCGCCCCAAAAGGCCCGAAGGAGCAACTTGTTCTCCTTGCGAAGACTCAGTATCGAGCTTACACCAATGCGGCCTCCAGTTTCTCTGCCCGAGCTAGCACTGCAGCTTATGGCGATTCCACATATCAGGCGACTCAAAGTATCTCGAGTATCGCAGCTCAGATCACGAACGGTGCGGCCCGCGCCCTTGATGATTCTAAAGACTATGTGTATTCCACCTGGGATGATAACAAGCTCAGAAGCTACCTTGAATCAAAGGGGGTGAAGGTTAAGGATCAGGCAAAGCAGAGTCGCAGCGATCTTTTGGCTTTGATGCGAGATTCCTACGCCAAAGTCGCTGATCCAGTTTACGATTCTTGGAGTGATTCATATCTCGTACGTCATCCAGCCAGTATCCACAGTTGTTGCTGAGACCCGCGTATCATAGGAAAGTTGGCTCGTTTCGCACAATGTCATCGCAGCGTCACCACCGCCCCCTTACTCTCGCGAATACCTTCGTACCAAGATGAACGAGTATTATTACGATACAAAACACTCAGTCTATGACGCTTGGTCAGAATCGCAGCTCAAGGCCTGGCTTGTGGAGCAAGGTATTGTCAAGAGTGATGCCCAAATCAAGCGAGATAAGATGCTGAAGTTGGTCCAGTGAGTGATCTACAAGCATCTCAATTAAATGCTACCTCAACGCTCATTGTTTAATAGGGACAATTATCTTTCTGCAAAGTCAACTCTCTTCTCTGCCTGGTCGGACAGCCAGCTGCGTGACTGGCTCGTAGAACACAAGGCTATTGACGATCGAAGCGCAGCTCAAGTCAAGCGCGACGAACTCCTCAAACTCATGTCAGACAAGTTAGTCTTTATAATTGATCGAAACAGACTCTTTCTGATTAAAGTGTGCAGGTACCATAGTGCTGTTACTCCTTCATACCTCACATGGCCCGATGCGCGTCTTCGGGCATATTTGCGCCAACAAAACATTTCAGAAGACAAGTTACCGTCTTCTCGACCGGGCCTGTTACAAGAAACTCGTATTCGGTGGGTCCAGACGCAGTCGAACACCGAAGCACTGTGGGGAAAAGTCAGGGACATTGTTGGTGGTGTCGAAGAAGGTGTAGAGGAACGGTTGTGGCATATCTGGAGCGTCCTGAGGGGGAACTATGACCAGACTGATGATTGTCTGGGCGAAAAGTGTAAAGGCTGCGAAGGGGGCATTTGTGGTTGTTCTGATGGTAAATGCTCCCAGGCTAAGCGCGCTGCTGGCGAGAAGTACGATCAGGCGAAGGAAAAGGCTTCTGAAAAGTATGCTGAAGGAAAGAAGTATGCTGGGGAGACTTATGACGATGCGAAGGGTGAGGCTGGGAGGCGGTATACGGATGCCGAGAAAGAGTACGAACGAGAGAAAGAGAAGGCATATGAGAAGGGTCAAAACGCGAGGGAGAAAGTTGGCGAGAAAGTCAAAGTTGGTGGTCAGAAAATCAAGGGCGAACTTTGAGCATAAGCATTAATTGGTTGTGTATTACTATTAGTAGGTTGCAAATATTCACTGTACTAATTCCTGCTGTGCTTTCGAATCAGTCGATAATGTTCTCAAAGAGCACAACACTCTACCATGCAGACCTAGAGAACCACGTCGCATTATATCATGTAACACAGTGCACATCCGTCATATATACGGCGGTAGGTTGAGCCATTGTGGGTTCGGCGTACGAACTGCGTACGGGTCATTTGAATGCATCACGCACAGTACTACCGTACTAAACAATTGGCATCATGATAGAGATCTGATCTCTAGGCCTTATTTATCAGGTTTAAACGTTTTGTTTACACAAGTCCAATGAGAAGCACAAGCCTCTGAACACGACGCGTGTTGGTCACGTGGCTATTGTTTGTCAGGTTCCGACCTTCGTCACCTAGAAAGGGTTGAGCAAGATGTGAGACATATTCCAGGGGTCTTGCGTTCAACCTCAACCCTCTTCTAGGTGAGTGGGCTTATTTGGAGGATCTTGAGTTCAAGCTCAATCCCCAAATTACTCTAGTACTCAGGAGGCTTGTTGTTACGAGTCCCTGGAGTGATAACGTAAGTTGACTCGTTCTTTATTATCCTGAGCCAGCCTGAATTTGAATTACGAACAGTTACATGGGGCTGTGCATTGTCATGTGATTCCCAATTTTTTTCCTTCACGAGTACGCAGACCAACTCCTTTCCCTGTAGCATCTCGCCTCTTATGTGAGATGAGTGGCGTAAAAAATTTCACCTTCGTAGTTGTTGCCCGTCAGAGCGGGCACTCTTTTGCATGGCCTGCACGTGAATTGAACGGCAAACCCACATCCGGCTATTCAATTAATGCGGCTGTGCCAAATCATGTGACGCTGGAACTTCAAAATCTTCTGTGTGGTTTTTTTTCTCGCAATCTCCTGTTGTTCATGGAAGCAGTTGACATCTGACGATGACCCTGGTCGTTTCCATTACATTCTTCTTTTCCCTTTCGTGAGCGGAGGACCGTGTCTGGGCAAACATGGTCAATGGCCAACCAGTGGTGGTCACTAGACAACATGCGTACACAACACGCCAGTGGCTCGTGAGTCTAGACTCTAGAGATGCAGTGCGCACCATCCCGCTCCTCTATTCTCTAGTATACATTCCTGCTACGGCCACTCTAACGGTTCAGATAACTAACAGTAAAATAAAATTAAGCCATAAATAAGCGGGGACTCGTACTGCCAGGCGGAGCCTTGGCCCTCACCCCACGTATTTATTGTGTTTCTGAGCGCTAGACGATCATTGGCAGACTTTTTTGTCTCTCAGTTTCCAAATTACGTAAGAACGTTCGAAACACTTCATGCAGCCTCATACAAACTAATCCAACCTTTCTCTGTTATGACAGATCCAGTAGTAACCACCAAATTGGCCACTGCTTTCCACTGCAAAATAGCGGACTTGCAGGATTAGAAAAGATGACAGTGCCTCTAGTGTTCAACAATGCTGTGCCATCCAAGCTCATTCAAGTGAGTTATCGGTAAGTTGACAGTAGCATTATTGACTATGTCGGTTCCACGGTGCTCTTAGCAACTTGTCTATCTTACGTCCAACGTGGCAGATACAGTACGTCTAAGCGGCCCTCCCTTGTGCTACTCTGGATCCACCTATGACTTCTTCCCATTCCTGCAAAAATAACAAGTGACCTATGAGCCCCCAGTAAGGATTATATTGATCAATGCTACGTCTCATAATAACCTTCTCCTCAAAGCCAGTGTTGGTGCAAGTCGAGCAGCTGCTGGAGGATATTGTCGAAGAGTTGGATGCTCTCCAAGGGGCTGCTGGCCTGGTATAATGACCGGTATCAGCCAGTCTCCCAATATCAACTTGTGGTGCGTACTCGCAGGCTACGCTCTATCACGTTGTTCTCGTCCCGAACTATATCCTACCCAACGGATTGCTCTTCCACATCTCGTATGTGGACCTTGCACCAATCAAATTCCCCTTGAAACTTAACCAGTCGTCACGACTCACGAAATGCGTGTGCCCGAGTAGCACCGACAACCTACTTCATGTGTGGAACATCTCTGATATTCAGATATATATGATCAAGACAATTTGGGTGCGTTGTGACCCACAATGATCTGACTCCAGTTAGACCGTGGCTGGGGATCACACTAGGAACGTAACACGATAACTGGGCAGAAGTTTTGAACTACTACCACTGGTAACGATCGGAGGAGTTGAAAAGCTTATCTTTAGCATCCGAATTCAGGTGGTGGGCATCTTGCATCTTTTGAGATGCTCCGAATCTGTGGTCACCCATGGTGGACAGGATCCTCTATATTTCCCGCCCAATGCTTTGCGCGGAAGTCATGCTTGCGCTATTGTATGACTTACCTACATCTCGTTGAAAATGGGTTTACCATCGATGGATGTAATGATGATATCAAATGCTCCAATCTAGATCTGCCTTCTCAATATACATCACACGGACGATCCTACTCCATAATACTATGCAGAACACTCGGTGGGATAACAAGCATCCCCTACCGTAACCCTCTCAGGGTGTTTGTTTTTGCACTTGCTTCCGAAGTTCAAATACATTGCCTAGGGATTTGGGGAATCCTATCACAGAAACTCGCGACTCCATCGTAGAGCTGGACCCCGCTAGAAAGTAATCTACTCTATCTTGAGGAAGTCTGAAAAACTGGTTTCATACTCAATTAAAAACTACTAACTGTTTGATTGATCACACGACGGAGGATAGATTCTTCCTTTGGATGTCACTACAAGGAGCGCTAATCGAGGCACCGGCCAAGTCAATGTACTTAGGTCGTATCATCAACAAATCGGAGGTTGTTTGCACCGTTCGTCTTGACGGTCTTGGTCTCGGTCCTTTGTCCATCAAGAAAGCGTCGAGGTCGCCTCGCTCGCCCGATGGGGAGGCACAGTGGTTTCCGCTACTTCCGCCGTGGACCACATCACCTTGAGATTTCACGACAACCATCTTACGTATAACAACCCCCCACATAAGTAGTACGGGGGCTCAGGCGCTTGGATGAATGATGGGAGAGAACGGAATATCGGCGTAGTGAAGGACTGACAGTCGATGTTGACAATTTGGCGTGACTTGTCTACATACCAAACTTGTGCACCGCAAACCAATGATCATGGACGCCGCCCGGCGAGACTGGACATGCAAGCTTAGCAACATTGACACCGACGCCACACCATCCTCAACCACCCAAGAATTCCTGTCCTTGTAAATCCAGCCGCAGCCCTGCCTGTAAATATGTCTGTATCATGGTTGATTCAAATTCACAGAATTTGATTCGGTGTCATTAGGGACCGAGGCATGACAGTTCGGGTGAGTCGGATACCAAAGCTCTGGGAATCCGATACCAATGCCTTGGAAAATTGCAATTCCGCATGCCTCGGTGCATTTTCGAGCGACGTATGCCATTGACACTTGCTCGCGGTGAAATGGGCGTTGGTTTTGGGTAGATCAGGCTTCGGATATGACGTTCGACATGCAAAGTTCTTTGCACAGTGCAATGTGTGCCTTGCTTTATGATAGATTTGATTCCCAGGCTGCCTCCAACGATGGTCAAATCATCACCTCATGTTAAGCTGTGATCACTTCTTTCCTTCAAATGCTTATTCATTTGTTGGGCTACGCAAGCTGCAAACGCCAGAGGGCGGTGATCCGTGTCACGGGGTGGCATTGAATTCAACTGGTTGCTATCGAACCCAAGTCTCCTGTAAGAGGTTCTTATACATCTGCCAAACGTTGAGCAGAAGCCATGGCGCTCAATGGACGTGTGTGGGCATTGACGGTGGGCGTTCTAAAAATACAGCCTCAATGATGGTCGAATTGACGTGATGTGACTCTATTAGGCAGGTAGTAGTCCCAATTGAGGCGCCAAGCCAAACCCTGTGAATGGCAGACATTTGCTTGGCGCACTACCAGGATCAGCAGGTCGACCGTTGACGAATGCCTATAAGAACCGGAACCCCTCGAATTATGCTTTCCTCATTCTTCGTTCGCTCTTCATCCTTGTTCGGCCAGGTTGCCCTTCCCGATCTTTACTTCTTTTCACCCACATTCCTCCTTGGGTCGGCCTTACATCTTTGTTGCAAGCAAGTATGCAAAGTCTATTATTGCGATCATCTGAGCATGACGTCTTACCATATCGTTTGCAGCTAAAATTCTCTCTTTAACATCCAACACCATGTTCGCCAAGCTCGCCATTCAGTTTGTTACCCTCGCCACCGTGGCCTCTTCTGTCTTTGCAGGACCCCTTGCCGTTCGCCCCAGGTATGACTTGGGTATGTGTCCACTTTAGTTGTAGTTCAAAGATCATATTGTAACCATCTTTCTAGCCGCTCGTGGCTTCCAGTCCTTCAACCATTGGGGTGGTTTCTCTTCCCTAGACAACTTCGACAATTTCTATGGCTCTGACAACTTCGATGGCTCTCACTTCAGTCAGGTTGTAGTATCCCACGAAAATGAGGTTGTATGCCACACCCAACAGGTTGTGATCATCCAGCAGCGCCTCCTCGTCCTACAAGAGATGGCCAAGAGGTGAGGAAACATGCCACTTTTACTTCAAGGTTATCATTAACGTTTTCGACATGTTAGGATCATCACCGAACAGATTTGTGACGTTGAGACTCAGACCATTGTCTTCGAGCAATGGCACTCCGGCCTCCATGGCTTCAGCCGTGACCTCCGTCGCCACACCGACCACCAAGTTGGTTACGATCGTCACATCTCCAGCCACTTCAGCGAAATTGTGAACCACGACAACTCGTTCAGCAACAACGACTTCGGCTTCACTGGTCACGATCTAGGCCACGAGACCGTCCTTGTCAGTGGACACAACTGGGATGAGAGCCACCGCAGCTCCGTCGAGGATGCCTACCGCTCCTCCAGGGATGCCTACAACTCTGTCCACCCTGAACTCCTCTAAGTATGTCTTCTGCATCTCAAATTTCTAATCGAGTCTTACAATTACCACCCAGATATTCGGTAACACAGGAACGAGGCTTGCGATGTCTACGGAAGATGGTCAGCGATTATCTTCAGGGGCATCGGTGGCTTAAACGAACTTTCTTTTGACGTCTGGATTACTTGCACGTCTGGTGTTTCGTTGAGGGACAATTATCTCCATCACGATGTATAGACCGTTTTAATTTGTCAATAATTACCCTTGGACAATGGTACTTTACGCCCTTGACTTCTCGAGTTCTGCAAGCTTTCGTGTGTCGTTTCATTACGGGTACTCGATTGGTGTCGCTCCTATGAGGGGCAGTATTCACTATTTAAGTACATAGTTGATGGTGATAACACCTATAACGGACGGGGTACCAAGTTGGTAAGTACTTGCATACTGTATCTTATTGTGTTAGACACTGCCAGCGTAGCACTTCAAGCTTCAAGATCCTAGACCTGTTGGAAGCTGTTGGAGCAGCGGCGAAGTCGTGTCTGCCATCATGATATAAGGAAGACACACACCGAAGTGGGGAGCCTGAGGCAAGTGACTTCAGATTGGCTTTAGGATTCAGCTTCAAGCAACTTGAACTTCAAAACATAACCGGCGCATCCGAAGCTGAAAAGTCAGGCATTATCCAGGCTAGGGTCTTGGTGTCCCATCTTGAAATCAACCACTTCGTTCCACTGGCAATGCCCGGCTTACGGCATCATATTATGTCAGCTGCTAACCACAGCCAATCCGAGTCGTTGGGTCTGCTTGAGACTCAACTGTTCAAGAGTCTGACGTCTCTCAAATACCTTTCATTGCTTTTGCAGCTAGTTTTTTGGCCTCAGTTGCAAGCATGGGCCCTGTAGACGAAGGCGGCACTTCCTCTAATGGATCAAATTTTCTAAATATAGCCCGTCGATCTAAGTCGATGTCGATATTTAGGGTTGATCGTGAACAATGTGCTACCACCTCACATCCACGTGCAAGTGCCTCATGGTCATTGTCCAACGAGGCAAATTATTTGCAATGGCCACGTCTATAAGAACCTCTACCGTTCTCCAAGGATTTATTGCACATTGAGTGAACAGCACCTTCATGACATTCGGAACACTCTTTGGACTCATTTGGCTTTGTCCGGCGAGTGTATATGGCTGGGGTGCCAGTGGTCACCAGGCCGTAGGGTATGTGATATATTCCCATCGTTCCATCGATTATTTAATGTCCCTTAGCTATGTTGCAATGGAAGTGAGTTGCATCGGGTTTGATGCAGAAAAGCCTTCCAGATAGATCCAGTGCTTGACAGTTCCTCGCTCCCAAAGCCCTCTCTTTCGTCAAATCTTCCTTAGGAGAGGCATACTCAGAGTCACTTGGTCCTGCAGCTACGGTGATAAATGTACCAAAATATCCAACATACGCCGTTTAACGAAAACACTAGTGGGCCGATGATATCAAATCACTTCCAGGTGCTCCTTATCTGTGGTACGTTCAAGGTATACATTGTGTCCAACTGCCACACTATAATGAGGAATATCTACGTAGGGCTTCCGAGTTGCACTACGTGGACGCAGAAGGTTAGCACTCTAGCCATGTTTTACATTCCACCTCTAACAAATCAGTTTAGATAACCCACCAATGTCCTGCTCAGTGTCTGAAGCCCGCGATTGTGCCAATGGGAAGTGCATACGTAAGCTCTTTTATTATTTCTTCAGTTTCAGTTTGGATGTTCAAGTTTGGTGACATTTAATACTTTTTCAGTCACGGCCATTGCGAACTACACCGCCCGTGTTATTGACCGCCACCTTGCCATTGACCAACGTCAAGAAGCCCTGAAATTCTTAAGTATGTCCAGAGCTATACTAAATCTCTTACGTTCATGTTTATCCCATCAGCTCATGTATGATTCCTACTTTTTGACCCTCCCTGAGAGACTGATTTCTTTGACAGTTTGTCGGTGATATTGGACAACCCCTCCATGTTGAGGCCATTGCAATCGGTGGAAATACCATCAGCGTCAAATGCAGTGGTAACACCACTAACCTGCATTCTGTAAGTATACAGCTTCATGTAAGCACTGCCGTACCCTGACTAAGTTATCTCTAGCTTTGGGGTATGAATCAAATTCACAGTTATTAGTAACCTTTGCCTCAATTGTTTTGCATAAAGACAGCCTGCTCATCAACAAACACGTTACCACTGACTACAACAGCTCTGTCACGATGTGGGCAAAAAGTCTTGCAAATCAGATCAAGGTGATTTCACAACGCGTTTTTACGTGCTAATCGGCGCTCAGACGGCTATACCTTAGAAAGGTAGATACAAATCCCCAGCGCATTCCTGGACCTCCTGTTCGTCGACGACAGCTAAAGTACCTGCTAACGATTCTGTGATCATTAATGGAATTATACCGCTCAAATGTCCCCTCCTCTGGGCCAAGGAATCCAATGTATATGATTGCGTCAGTATCCGCGGAGGTCGTGACAACCAACCTTGTTCACTAACAAACTTTGGGTCGTAGTCGTATGTCTTCAACTACACAAATGGCACAGACTTGTGCAACTCTAGCTATTATATCAACGCAATTCCCATCGTACGGCGTCTCTTTTATCACTTTTGTTTATGTTATAATCGGTTGATAATCTCACCTTAGATCGAGTCACAAATAGCTAAACAGGGCTATCGTCTGGCGGCTTGGCTCAACGCACTGTTTGATGGTCGTCACCATAGTGAACACGAGAACCATAACCACGGCCATGAACACAATTAAGTAGCAGAGTGCTTTATCTGTTTGGAGTATTGGGAGTTGAGCACTTTGCCGAAATAAATCCCCGTTATCTAGTAAAGAGCTCCTCGAGACCACAGCAAGCGAATATCGGATCGAGTGAGAATGGACCCGCCACACATCTAAAAAGTGAAACATAGGTCCTGACGTCGGAGAAGTGCTAACACTCATAGTCTCACTTTTCTGGTGTCTAAAATCTTCTCCATGTCTGCCAGTGCTGACACTGGCAGATAAGCAGACACTGGATTGAGTGGGGCGCCCGTGTCCAAAAAAAATAAAACAGGGTCCTGGTCTGGGAGACATGTCTCACAAATTACTAGTCCTATATGACAGAGCCTGTGCACACGCAGCGGCCGGGCTTTCCTAGACGACCTTGGCAACTGTACCCAGTCTACAGGAGAAGAAGAAACAGTGATGACCGAGCGATCAGAATTGGATGAGAGAATTATGACGTTACCCATGATATCATGTTTGGGCTACTGTGGTACGCCATACCGCAGAAGCACGCTAATGTAATTACGCTAAACGACATCCGTAACAGCTCATGAGTGACTGAAATAACATATTTTGAGGCAGAATGGTTACAAAAGGGCTTAGGAAACATCCCGTGTAATACTGGTGTGATGAATAATCTCTGCCTCGAGGGTTGGGAGCTAAGCAGTGGACAGATATGAGCAAGATGTGTCCGCTGATTTGGAAGATAAGCAGGGTTACTTACATTGATGTTCTCTTTCTGGTGCTGGGAGTTTTCACTTTTTGGGATAAGGACGATGTTGCGAGCGAGGTGCCACGCCAAGATCACCTGCGTGGATGTCGTATTGTATTTTCTGACAAGCCCCAGGAGGAGTGGATCATTGCGCACAGTTTCCCAGCCTATTAGCGCGTAAATTATTGTCCGTTCATGGACCAGAAATCTTTACAAACCGCTGGGTGCATAGGCAGTCAAGACAATGTTCTTCGTCGCACAGTATTCGCGCAAATCCTCTTGGACGAGATACGTGTGAAGTCTGGTACAGTTGGTGAGCAAAGAGCATGATATCAGATAGAATGTGTACTCGACTTGATTGACAGTTGGAGGGATCTTTGCTTGGGTAAAAAGTTCCTCCAAGCTACATAAAAGACGTTGGATATTACAATGAGCAAGTTCCAGTCACACAGGCGATGTCGGGATGACTCACGTCTTGATAGAGAAGTTACTGACGCCAATGGCCTTTGCTTTTCCCACCTTCGCGAGCTTCTCCATCTTAGCCTAAGTGTGGTTAAAGTTGACATCCTCTCTGACTTTAACGGTCCCATCGAGATTCCGAAGTAGAGTGCCGCCCTCTATGGATAGGATTGGAGTCATTTTGGCTTCAAGGTAAGATAAACTGATCCACACACCTTCAAAGGCAATTGCTTGTGGCCAGTGGATGAGAAACTGATTTTGTGCGTAAGGTTTTAGTTCGAATGGGTGATCGTAGAATGGATACTTACCAAGTCAACATACTCAACATTGAGCGCCTTTAGACTAGCTTCGAATGCATCAGTGACGCGGTCCTGGAGTTTCCAACTGGCATCAAGGATACCATCATCATTCACTCAATGGCGGAAATATTATAAAAGAGAGCGCACTCTAGTTTGGTCGTAATGAATATTTCCTCACGAGGTATTTCTGATTCTCTGATGGCTTCACCAACCGCACACTCGGTAACTAAGAGGAGAAAAGATCAAGGACTTTTGTGTTATTACTTAGACTCACGGTACATCTGTGCGGTATCAGAATGGCGGTATCCAGCTTGGAACATGCAACTCGGTCAGCTTATATCGTTTGAGAAGCAATATTTATATTCGGGATAGAAAGATGAACACACCTCTAGTGCAGTCAAAACCCATCCTTTGACCTTGGACTGCGCCTCCTCTGTAGGTGGGGCCCATACTCTATGACCTACGTTAAACTTAAGAATGAGGGAAGTGAAGAGTGACTAACATACGCTTACCGATGGCTGGGATACGAACACCGTTGTTCAATGTGACTTTTGGAACAGAGGGGGGACTGGAAATAGCAGATTTGTATGGGTATGGATATAAAACTTCAAGCGCAGTGAAGATATCAAAACAAATGAGCTTTTATACTTGGGCTGAGCTGGAGAGAGAGTACCCCCTTCTGAAATGCTCAGTACTCCAATCAGCCTGAATGAAATTGGTTGACTCACAAGCTGTTCGTGTGATGGATGAAGGAACCGCGAGATGATTACTATTCTACAGGGGTACCAATCTATAACCTTTGGACGTAGAGAAGAGATGAACGTCAAGTCTTTTACCACATAACGGGTGCATGGGCAGCCGTTGAAACTTGCGTTCTCTGGCCGAAGATCACCATAGTAGATTCTTCTGGACAACGTTGTAAGCACAGAAGACAGTAAAGTGCCAAGAGGCATGTAAGAATTATTTCCGAAGTTTCACCGAATAAGATGGACATCAAAGTGGATTAGATAGACGACCCATATACAGCGGCTACGATGGTGAAAATGATCAGGAAAGGTCGAACTGGCATATTGGAAGGGATAGCCGCGTTCTGTGGAGCTCTCAGGCATGTGCCTCGAGGTGTCTGAGTAACCCTGGAGGACGTTGCAGATATAACGATCGTGCCTATAGGTGGCGGAAGCGAGCCGCTGCCGTTGTACACGAAGACGGGAGAAAGGACCGCGGGAACACCTCCATCGATATAATCCTCGTAGCAGCCAACCTGGACAGGGTTGTTACCAGGTAGAGCGGTTAGCGTTCCTGTCACTTCGGATTCGGAATAATTGTCGTGAGCAACGGCGAAAGTGATCTTTCTTTCGCAGCTCACCATTTTCGTTAAAGGTATCAGAGATGAAACAGTTAGTATGTTGGTCCATTGTAAATATTCCCTTTGCGGCACAACATGTTGGGTCTCCGTAGGGATTGCAGTTGCATTCATTGACAGCACGCTGGAGCACATCAGGTTCCCAACCATTGATAAAATCTGCTACGATTTACCAAAGCCGATTTTCATGGGTTAAATTTTGGTACATACCTGCGTGATATCCGTATCCTGTAGGATCTCCGTTGGAGAACCTACCAGAGCTCAAGTCAAAGAAAATCGTCGAGATGATTAAGCTTGACCGTACACAAATGGTTGACCAGGTGTCATAGCTTGGTGTCGGTAATTTTCGAAGTCCCCAGTGTTCCAGTAAACCTGTTCGGTAGTCTTAAGTTAGATTATACTGCCGTAATAGACTGTTCTTTCAACCTCGAGAAACAAGCGGGGAAGTGTTAGGGGGTAATTTGGGTCAGTGCAAGTTCCGTTGTCTGGGCCAGTGGAGAGGAATGCGACGTGTGATTTATGGTCCGGAGAATCAATATTCTGTGTAATATTCAATTAGATGGAACTGCTTTTCAAGAATAAAACATTAGGATATACCTTTCCATCCCAGCAACTAGGGAAGTTCTGGGTTGCTGCATGTAATCTGGTTACAACCGTTGAGAGATATAAGGTTCTCACAATCTGTGCTCGGATACCAGAAGGGCACTCTCCAGTAGGAAGCTCGTTGTACTTCCTAGAGGTTCCGCTGAAGTCAAGGCATATAAACGTTATAGCTTGCTGCGCAAAGCTACTAGGGTCTAGTGTACGGAGATTTGGGTCCCCTACAGGACTTGGTTGTTGAGTTTTAAACTTCGAGTGTACTGCCCTTTCGTACCAGAGATCATTCGGAACTGTAGGGATAATGTTATTAAAAACTTGACGCAGGCATAGCAAGCTATGTTCTCACGTCATTTGGAAAAGGTGTCGTGTATCCAGGTACTTCAGTAAATAGATAATCTTAATCTATAAGTCAGTAACAAATTCACTGTTCGAGAAGTGAAACTTACATCTAGAAGCTTCTTAGATGGGATGGTGTCAGGGACTAACTTTACTCACATGACTGCACTTCCATGGGCACTCGTAAATGTGCCGTTTCCCCACCTAAACGGGAGTATGATAACGTATGTAATTGGTGCTCTCACCGACAACGTACTGGAAGTATAGATGCTATGAACAAGTAAGATACTAGTGTCAAAGTCTGACAATGGATCAGCTCACTGGAAACCAGTAATTACTCTTATCTTCGAGAATCGGTATTGACGTACACTGGCTCCGACGTAGGCTCTCCGTTGTGACATTGAGACTGAAGTTGCTCCCGCCGAGCACTGATGGTCTTTAGTTCAGCAACAAACCCATCACCGTAAGCAGAAATACATACGCACCTGAATGAACGTGGGTTGCAACCGTGCCAGGATATACTACAGGATCTATTCTTTGCGTTGTTAAGATATTATCTGTCGTTCGAACCATGAACAAGGTGCGCTTAAGTGAGAAATAACACGTACTTGCTCCCATGAGCCAGTATGCTTGGCTACGGTTCACTTGAAGAATGATGGAAATGGAAATCAGTACTCTCGAGCCTAAGTAATGCATTGAGAGAGGCACAGATCGTGGAGGGTTTAATTTAAAATAGGTAAGACGTAATAGTCATTGATTATCTAGTCCACAACACGCGGTTTCTGCATTGGTGCGTACTCGGAAGGTTTGCAGTGTGAGTGCCTCGTTTTGAACATGTGTGGTCGGAGGGGGAATGCCGTGGAAGTTCCCGTTCATAGCTCCTAAACTGGCTTGCGAATAAATTGCTATTGAATTGTGTAGGTAGCTCAACTTCTCTACGTTGTAGCAGGGGCAAGCATGATCACCTTGCGTCTAGCAAGGTCTTTCACCCCCGATATTCACATATAAGGAAATAGTATGTGAAACAAAACATATGTAAATACTGATGCCTTTATTGTCTTCTATTCTAAATAGTTGCAAAGTGTTCCGTCTTCTACTTCGTTACTCTATCAAGTTGTGCCAACCTTATATCTTCCTGTCGTAAACCTATCCACCATACAATACAACTATACATGCCTTCGAAGCATTCGGCTGATAAGTACACCATTCGCAAGGTGTATAGTTTGCACGGCACGTGCCAACCCCTAGTACCATTAAAGCCTTTGAAATTATACGATTCATATCAATAGTCACGTAAAATGTTGTCGGCAGACCTGCCATGCCTCACGATGCTGGAGATGATAGGCGTGCTAGTGGCGTCTCGCGGGTCTCAAGCTGATTGGGTGGCATCCTCAAGGCTGCATCTCTCCGCATCCTCAATGAGCCCTCGTATGCCTTGCATGCCCACGATAAGTACGCAATCTCCGATCTGGCACCTTTTGCAACGAGCCGGTGATGGAGAATCTCCACATCATCAAACATAATAAGTGGAGGGACTCGGTCATCCGGAACCTCGACGGAGGAAGTCAGACGGACCAGAGGGCGAGCTCCAACAAGAGTAGTTCTTGTAGACCGTAATAAGGGCTTTGGAGTTGGATTGCGCAAGTCAGATGGCGGGTATCGAGTGACAAAAGCACGCAGGTGTTGCATGGCTTGGTCAGTGTGACCGGCCCTGTGATGGGATAATCGTTATTCAGCAAACTATTCGAGCCAATAGAACGAAAGGGACATACAGAGATAAAACTCGAATCATAGCCACATATGCTTTTTCAATAGTGCGTCCGCTCAGTTCACGGCCTGTCTCCTGTCCAATTTCCTCCAGCTTCTGCCACTCCGCCCATACCTCCGCCGCAAAGTCCAACGCCACGAGACGCTCATGGCCACGACGGACGATAGCACATTTTTCCAGTGCCTCGACGTAAGTACGACTTATCCGGGGTACATTACATCGTCTGAAAAGGTTTTGATATAGGTCGCGGGCAGTCTCGAGCGAAGAGTGCTTGTAGTAGACGGAGAGATACGAGTTGACCAGACGTGGCGTCAGCCTGACGAATTGGAATTGCTGTTGAAGAGGTATGCCACTATCTTCCGAGTGATCAGACAAAACTTTCAGCCCAGTATCATAAAGAATGCGGTTGAAGAGGATCTTCGCTTCATTGATCACTTCGGCTCTACTTTGTGGAGGTATATGCGTAAAGCTGGAAGGCCTGTCGAAAGTCTCCATGCCCGTTTCTTGTGTCTGGCTCTCCGTTGTTGTCGAAGGGACTACAGCCCGGGAAGTAGAGGTTTCAGACTCCACAGATACCGAGGTACCGCTAACAGAACGTACGGCACCTCGTTGGAGTGGTGGGCGATAGGACACATAAGCATGGAAAACATGCATCATGACCTCCTCGTTGACGGCTTCTGTTTCAATCCCCTTTTGCTCAGCGATCATCTGTGCCAATATCCATCGTGCCCTGGTCAAATCACCAACACGTTTCGCGCCCTCGAGGAGAGCACAAAAGGTTCTCCTTGATGGCCGGAATGCGGACTCGCCCCTCGCGTCACGGTACGCATCAAGCATCTGCTTCGCTAGTCTAAAGGCTTCATTTACGTACATGGTCTTACCAGACCGTGCGCATGCAAGTATAATAGCATCATAGGCACCGGCCGTGGGAGTCAGCCGTTGGTCAATAGTCATCTCTGTCCAGAAGTCGAGCGCCTTTTCAGGCTCAGAGGGTCGAGTGTTAAGAGGAGAGGCGCAAGCACGGATCATGAGAGTGTAAAGAGGAACATCGGGATTTGGATGAGCCACGTAACGCATATGGCTGAATAGATCCCAGGCTTGTGCACGTCCAATAGAGGAGTTGGTAGAGAAGAGGGAGGTTATTGCAGATGTATAACTCTGTATGGGCGCAGGGTGTCCTTTAGATTCGTAGGAATGGAGCACCTCAAGTGCTCTTATAGGTATTGATTCGGAAGGCGTGGATCTAAGGTGAGCCTTGACGTGAAGGTTGCGCTGTTTTGCAGTGGGGGGGTCTTGAGTGGGTCAGGCAGTAATCAAAAGGTAAGAATGGAGTGATATACGCACCAATAAGATAATTTGCAATGATGCTTTCAACCCCATCAACATGTCCAGCCCATGCATGGATTTCCATTAGAGTTGTGGCCAAATCGGTTGGTATTATAAAGCCACTTCGCTATCGATGATAACATGAATAACAAAAAATGTGACAATGATAGTGACAAAGTACCTTCATCAAATCGAAAGTGAGCTCAGCTGCATTGCTATCCTTGGTTCGAATCTGTGCAACATTCAACGAAAGTTAAAATATAAAAAAGGATAACAGAAACGTACAGAAGTGCGAAATAAAGACTGATATTCCGCGGCTGACAGAACTGTCAAAGGAACAAAGCTATCTCGGATATCACCATTAGGAGAAAGCTTAAGCTTTTCTCGAGCCAATTCTAAACGGCTAATCAGGTCATTTGCTCTTTGGAGTACGCGTTTATAAGCTAGTGATGGTGGCCTATCCTTTGCATGTTCAGGCGTAACATCCTCAGTGTGGAGAGAAAGAAGCCTTTGTTCAGCTGAGTAGACGAGCGCCAAGTCGTCCTTAATCTGGCTTTGTAGCAGCTCTTCAACGTTCATTTCAGCCTTTTTATCCGGCTGGGGCGTAAGAGCCAGGACATCTTCGTACAAGTACATTAACTCTTCTTCGGTGTAACTCGGTCCCTCTGATGAAGACACCTTCGTTCAGTAGTTAGATGTATAACCAAGCCTCCTTTATTTTGACTAACCTCAGCGGTAGCCGCTACCTCTAAGGCCTTGACTCGACGCTCAAGCTCAACAGTGATGTGTGATGCAGGATTTTCACGATATGTAGCCACACTCTGCCCTTGAAACTGGGCTGGAAAAAACTTGTTTTTGCTATTATATTCAAAGCCATTAATCTGAATGGTATTGGAAGAGGCCACAACATACACACCTGTTGGAATGCTCTTGAACTTGAGAAACCTGATGCTGGTCAAAGTGAAATGGTGGTGGTGGAGGTCCTGTGGCTAAGGCCGCCTGATGCATCTTTCTGGCGCGTCTAATTCCATTGGAAACATTCTGGGTCAGTCGGGTGGACGAAGCAGGGGTAGTGAGACGAAGTAAAGTCAAATCCAGCAGTGCAGGGGGTAGCATTGGATCAAAAAGTTTTCGATAACCGAAGTCAAATCGGACGATGTAGACATACATGTCTAAACAATACCGGAGTCGGCATTCGGACCTACCTATAATGCAGTCTCGGTCTGCTACAACTTAGTCTACAACGTCAAAGCTACGAACTTTCCAGCTGAATCACTATTTCCCTCGAAATAAAAAGGAAAACAGTCCTTATGTCATTCACGAGCCACTCTGGATGTTTATTGGTGGCTTCCGTACAAATTTGGTAGACCAACTTCCATTTTAGGGTACTCATTTCATTCTCAACTTCCAGTGGCCGACATGACGTCCTTTAACTGGAGCTTCTCTGTCACGATACACATATAAAAGTCACCCAAGGTCTTCCTTGTACACGTCTCCAATATGGCTGCTGCATTCCACCCTCAAGAGCCTTTCCCTTCCTCTTCTCATAGCGAAGCTACAACGCTCAACGGTGACGCTACAGTGTCGCCTTTCTGCGATGAAAACAGTATCTTGGCAAGATTTCCAAAGTCAATCCCTCCGACCAGCCCAGCACGAACTCTAGTTCTATGTTTCGATGGGACTGGAGATCAGTATGTGGCCACCCGTTTTCTCCTTTGTTATCCCTCACGTCATCCTTTTAGATTCGATTCTGATGTGAGGACCGCTTCCCTCGTGATTTTTAACAAAATATTTGACGAAAGTAGAACTCAAACATAGTTGGACTCTTCAGTATGCTGAAAAGGGACGATCGCGATAAGCAGATGGTGTATTACCAGGTACCACTTTTCATCAGCCCAGCTAGTACCCAATCTGATAAGTATTCAATAGGCTGGGATAGGCACGTACACGTCTCCACAAATTGCGACCCCTATGGCTGCCAAGATTTCCAAGGCAAGGAATACATTTAAAGAGCAGCTAGTAAACAATCTTATGTCGTAACTCACCGCCAGGCTCTTGACGAAGCAGTGGCCTGGAATCTATCAACACATGTGATGGGTACGTCAGCTAATTTCTGTGGGTTCGTTTTTTCACCTTTACCCGTTTCTAGATGGTTACGAATTTCTTATGCAAAACTGTCCGTATAGATCTCTGAACCCGTCTCTGTTATTGACAGCTATGTTTAGATAAAGTTGGGGATCGTATCTGTATGTTTGGCTTCTCCCGAGGTGCTTATACTGCACGAGGACTTGCTGGAATGCTTCACAAGGCATGCTCAAAATATCTTCACTTCGCCCCTTATCATAAATGCTAGACCTTTCAAGGTCGGTTTACTACCCGCCTGTAATCATCAGCAAGTCCCGTTTGCGTACAAAATGTACACACGCGCAGACGACGTTGGCTGGAAACAGTCCAATATTTTCAAAAAAACTTTTGCCATCGATGTGGCAATTGAATTTATCGGTGTATGGTACGTGGTACTTTTACTCGTATCTCTCTGCATGTCAAACTCAGAAACAACCAGGGACACCGTCGTGTCAGTCGGTCTCATTCCCCACCGCCTCCCGTTTACAACGTCCAACACCATAGTCAATACCTTCAGACATGCAGTTGCTCTTGACGAACGCCGTGCAAAATTCAAAGCTAACCTATGGAACCGGCCTAACGACTACGAAACAGCTCTTGGATGTGACGGTCAGAAGCCCAACATCAGTGAGCCGCAGCCTATCGCCCATGGGAGGAATCAGAGAGTGGGGAAAGAGGAAGTACTTATCGCTCTGGAGAGAAAATACAGCGGAAAGCGAGAGTGCCCCACCGATATCGTAGAGGTACGGCCCTTATCTTTGCTCTATATTCATCTGTTGACGGGCATATTACTTAGGTCTGGTTTTCGGGTTGTCATTGCGGTGAGCAGGAGTTCTACTATAGCTTGAGTTTTCATGACTTGATATGTAGATGTTGGGGGTGGGTCTGTCGACAATGATACCCTTCACACTCTAGCCCGCATTCCTCTTCGGTGGATGGTCCGCGAGTGTTTCAAGACAGAAACAGGCATTCAGTTCATCTCCGAAGGCCTTCGTACTCTAGGACTAGATCCTGAAACCTTGTATCCTCAAGTTGAACCTCGCCCGCCACCGCTTTCCGCTGTTAACCAGATTATCAAGTGCATCCCGCACGTTACAGAGAAAAAGCTATCCAAACTCGTCAATTCTAATATTGCGCGCTTGTCTGAAGAAGAGCACGAGCTTCGCGACGCATTATCGCCTATTTACGACCAACTTAGCCTTGCTTGGTTCTGGTGGTTGCTCGAGTATATACCCCTAAGGCAACTCATTCAAAGAGACGACGATACGTGGGATTCAAAGGTTTCCATGAATCGTGGACATGGTCGCGAAATCTCGCAGCAGGAAGCCCATAAGATCAAGATTCACCGCAGCGTCAAGATGAGAATGGAGGCGCACTACTCGGATTGTTCAAAGTATGAACCGAAGGCGTGTTTTAAGAAGGCGCTGGAGTATGGGAACATTGAATGGGTCGACTGATCCTGTTATACAGAAAGCCACCTTGTCCTGCAGTGCTGTGTACAGGGTATGTAGTATAAGCGAAACTCAGTGCGTATGTTGTACTGTTGCAGGCCAGTCTAAGTACAGAGCAGATTGGCATGGTTGAAATAGTATGTGACGGGCTGGTGTGCAAATAACGTCTCATATGATTCGGATTTTGAAGCAGACACTGCTATGCTATAGATTACATAACAATTGGCACTCTGCTTTTGAACCGCCATCATGATCCACCGCCACAATTTCCTCCCTTTCTGCTGTTATACTATATTACAGTAATAAGTTATGCGTACTAGATGCTTTTGCAAACTCGTGACTTCTAGAAACTTCTCCGTCCTGCGAACATACTTACACTTATTCTTCACTTTGGTGCTTTTCTTCTTCGGGCCGGTGTCAACCCTTGTAAGTGACTGTCTACCAGAATCGTTGGCTAACATTCCTACTCCTTACTAGA
This sequence comes from Myochromella boudieri, assembly GCA_018221655.1. Classification (NCBI taxonomy): domain Eukaryota; kingdom Fungi; phylum Basidiomycota; class Agaricomycetes; order Agaricales; family Lyophyllaceae; genus Myochromella; species Myochromella boudieri. Next base: position 45,987 of record JABCKU010008173.1, read on the forward strand.
CTCGTCGCTTGCCCGTCTTTCTTCATTCTTAGGTTATACTTTTATAAAATTTCAACCTGTGCGGTTGTCAAATCGCCAACCACCTGGGCAACTATTTATACCAAATGCCGAAAAAATGTCACACTTTAGTCATATTCCAGTTCCTTAATGTGCTGTCACAGGAGATTTTCGACGTGGTACTGGCACTACATTTCTGTTGTCAACATGAGGTTACTGTTTTAAGGGCTATAGACGTACCGTGCGGTGGTGTTAACACGTTACTTGGAGGTTCCAGTTGGTGGGCAGTGCTTTGGCCACTTCCACCATTCCAATCCTTGAGTGTGCTATCTTTGGATTTCTGTGAAGGCGAGACCGGCGCTGGGATTCCCTACTTGTCAACGCACACTCTTAAAGCGGTAATATGTATCTCACTATGTAGAACGTTAACGGCCCCTCGCCCAGATTCATGTTTGGCAAATCGAGAATTTTTGAGTGGAACTGCTATAGAGCACTCTACCGCGAATAGCAGCACAGTGATTGCGGACCAGCACTTCATGAGGTTGGTTATCTGCAACAGATAAAGTGGAGATTTAAGGCGACGATCTGGCCAGCAGATGGGGCGAGACCACAGAAAAACTCAAGCAATTATACCATGGTTTTAAGCGGGCAGTGTCATCAAAGGTGTGTCAAGGTTGCATTTCATCATACAATCGAGGGAGTTGATCAACCCGAACAATCGTCAGTTTCACCCGAATCATGATAGTGACACTGGTGAACCGCTCAATCCCGTGTGGTTGGTGGATGGTTTGCACCGACGGCAACATATCCACTATATAATAACTTCTTAAAGCGCGTTTCAAACAAGGGTTTGCCATCCTATTGATCAATACTTAATTTTCCCCTTTCCATTCAGCCAGTGGGAGACAGTCTCCTGGGACGCCCCCGCCACCCGCATAGCGCGCTCCCGCCACTTCAGCATTTTCCACTACAGTGCGGATAGCCTTGACATCTTCCGTGGTCAATTCTATCTCTGCGCTTCGAGCGTTCTCCTCCAACCGATCAATATTGCGAATTCCAGGAATAGGAATGACTTGTGACAAACCGAGTCATTGCCAATTGACTCACTGGAAGTGGGACGGGTACATACAATAAGGGTGATTGGCAAGAATCCATGCGAGAGTGATTTGACTCGTAGTGGCGTCGTATTTATCTGCAATTTTTTTGAGCTCATCGACAATCTTAAGGTTCTTCGGGAAGTTTTCTTCTGAAAACCTTGGCGCAGTCCTACGCCAATCGTCAGCATCAAAATCTGCAAGAGAGCGGAATCTGGTGTTGAATGTAAATTCAGGTGACTGGTACAAGCCTGACGTGGAATACTGACTGACCTTCCCGTAACCAAGCCGCGTCCAAGAGGAGAGTACGCAACGATTGCCATTCCTGCCTCATTGATAGCATCTATGAAGCCGGTCTTCTCTACATAGAGTTCAAATGGACTGAACTCCATCTGTGCTGCAATAACCTTCTCTCCCATACCGTTAACAGCCCTGGCACGTTTCAAAGTCGCAATGCTTGGCTCTGACAAACCGATCCATCTGATCTGACCACTCTCGACGAACGGACGAAGTGTTTCAAGTACAACTTCGATGGGAACTTCAGGATCAACGCGGTGCTGATAGTATAGGTCGACGTATGTAGTTTTAAGCTTCTCGAGAGACTTCAAGAACTCAGTGCGGATGAAGGATGGTTTGCTGTTTGCTTTGCGATCTCCCGCTGAGGGATCCCATGCACCAAATTTTGTCGCTAGGAAAATCTCAGTGCGGCGGCCAGTCTGCACGAACCAATCGCCAAGGAGGTCTTCACCTGTACAAGCAGCACGGATACGTTGGCTGATCAGGGCTGTGGGACCCAAAGCACTGCTTACTGCTCCCATAGATATCAGCTGTGTCCCAGAATGTCACCCCTCGATCAGCTGCATAGGTCAGAGCTTCAAGGGACGCTTTATCGTCGCTGGACCCGTAGAAGGCGCCCATGCCTTTGTAATCGAGATGTCAACGTTGCACCTGGTATCAAGAACGGTAAACTGACCCATCGCACCAAGTCCAATGGCGCTAACTGCCGGCCCATTCTTACCTAGAGTGCGGGTCGGGAATGTCTTCGAGTTGATTGGCATTATCGTGGAGGTCTTGTCTGTTTATGTGTAATCGCAACCGCTTGATGGTATTTATACCTGAAGAAGGCCTATAGTATCCGTGGGTCAATCATGAGTGCATGAGAGCTGGTGGACAGATTGGGGCATAAGATTAGGAAAGAACCGGATCCGGAGCGGTTTGGTAATGCAACCCCATCTTCACATGGAAGGTGGCCACTGAGAATTGTTCTTACGTCATAATGTATACGTAGAACCTTATAAAGCTTAATCGAAGATTATCGCAGTATGCCATATACACGGAAGACCTTATCGATTTTGGCGTTTCGGCAATTTCCGACGAGAATGGGAATGGGCTGCACGCCTCTGCACGCGGCGTTGAGCGACTCTGTGAAATCTCGCCAGCTGAGAGTGTGAGGCTGTGTGAGGGGATAGAACTATGCTGCCCGAACACAAGATCAGAGAACTTAACGAAAAGAATTCCATTTGAAATTGTCCCAGCATAAGACGGAAGAATTAACATTTAAGAGAGGACCTACACGTTTTACTGTGTTTTTATATCTCCCCTTTCCACTCTGACAGGCAATACAATCTCCCAAAGGTATGAAGTCAGGCTGGTACCTCTCCCCGGATACTTCAGCCGCCTCCACGACAGCGCGGATTGCTTTGGCGTCTTCTGGTACCAGTTGGACTTCTGCTCCCCATGCATTCTCCTCAATGCGGTTCTGGGTTATGGCTTTCCGGTATAGGAATATCTATGAATTAAATCTGATTAGGGACTGGTGGGACACATTCTAGCATGGCCACGTACAGTTAGGATGTTCTGCGAGAATCTAGGCGGGTGCGATTTGCCAAGTTGTGGCCTTGCATTTGTCGGCGACTTTCTTGGGTTCGTCAATGATCCCGAGATATTTGGGAAAGTTTACCTCAAAGTAACGAGGCAGGGTCCGTCTAAAGTCCCCTTATTCAAAGCCGGCGGGAGACTTAGGCCTGGCGGGGAATTTAGAATGGTCATTAGATCGCTTAAATTGTGCACACCTTCCTGTGACCAAGCCTCGTGCAAGCAGTAAATATACACCAACGCCATTCCGGTCTCATTAATCGCGTCGACGAATCCTGTCTTTTCGAGGTACAACTCGAACAAGCTAAATTCCATTTGGGCTGCGATAACTCTACCACTAACTCTCTTAACGGCTTGGTACATTTTAGCGTCGCAATGCTAGGCTCTGACAGACCAATGTATTTGATTTGGCCCTTCTCGATGAAAGGTTGCAGGGTGTCCAGTACGGTTTCAATGGGCACATCAGGGTCAACAGGATGTTGGTAGCGGAGGTCAACATAATCTGTCTGGAGCTTCTTCAAAGATCGGTGGAATTGTTCTGTAATACGAGACGGTTTACTGATTAGTTTATGGTCACTGACTTCAGGGATCCATCCGCCGAATTCAGTAGTAGGATATCCGAGCGGCGTCTAATTGTGGCGGACTATTGGCCAAGAATAGCTTCGCCTAGTAGGATACTTAAATGGTCTTAAAAGGCATGTGCAAGATCCGTACCCATACCATGAATGTTAGCTGTGTCCGAGAACGATATGCCACGATCTGCGGCATGGTCAAGATACCGAGACAATCTTGTACATGGCTTTTTCCGCACCCATTCTTACATATTGTTAGTGTGAAACGATGGCCGAATACAGGGAGTCGACCAACCCACGGTGCACAGGCCGATAGCGCTGACGGTGGGTCCATTGTTTCCGAGTTTGCGAGAGAGAAACCTCGCGAGGCATCTAGGTTTTGATGGACGATATTTCGGGGCTACGATATTCTTTGTCGCCGAATGTGGAGGCCAAATGACGAGGAAAATAATTTGTCAGTTGCCATATGGGTCGGGAAGAAGTGATCGATGTATCACGTTACAGCAAGTTTCACAATGTTAGGACCGCTAGATTCGATGCATGCTGTTGGGCGTGACGAACAAGGAGGTTTGAACATGGAGGTTTCCCGTCAAGACTATCTAAAGTAAGCAAACGTAAATACGAGCCTTATGTACCGATTAATCGACGGCGATCCCGTTTCCAATACATGTCCATATCAACGCGATAGGTTTGTTGGTTATACTCGGCACTCCGACCATGGACTAAATATAAAAACCCTAAGGCGCGTCGCGTCAAATCCGTTACGGGGAGCATGTGATTGAATGTCACAGACAAGTGACATTCTACTGTGCCATGGACCACCATCATCCCCTATATATATCGAGGGGGGATGAGCATTTCTACAACCATTCTCCTCTTCCCCCCTCTCCTGGTATCCCTCGCCATATCCCCCCCATATCCCCTCACCACCCCAATGGTTTTGTTTATGATACGCGACCAATGCATGTAGCTCCTGCCTCTCCATTACAAACGCCGTGGGACGCTACACAAACTATTGGTTTCAGACAAGACCCCAGCGGCTGGTACGCCCCCGTGCCTCCAACGCCGTTAAGCGGTTCATCGTATCCTTCTACCATGCCATTGACACCGCCTGGAATAACGAGACGTGCACCTCCGTTACCTCCTTCCTCACACGATACTAGTGACCTTTTTGACATTCACGACTTTTGGAAAGGGAGGTTTGCGCCATTTCCGGGGTTTAGCTCTAAGCCTGGTCCGCTTGCCGCCAGGGACTCCCAGAAGGTCAAGATTACCCAACCCACAGACAAGCAACCTGTAAGACTCTCAACGGAACTCCTCCCTCCGAAGTCTTTTATGGCTCTTCCAATCACCCCTGAATCTTCAACCTCAAGTCAAAAATCTCCTAAAAATGTATCAACTGACCTACAAGTCAGTTCATCTTCATTTGTAACTTATTCGTTTGAAACATATTCTCTTCAGGCCTTTCATTTCGATAAATATGTAGGTTTCGTAAAAAAACAAATCTATATTATACGGCTTTGACGGATACACTACGACAGGCAGACGTTTTTGTACCTCAGTATCTACAAGAAATCCAGAAACAACCCCATAATCTTCTGCCTCTACCCCCTGTATCTGTATTCCCACCCATTTCTTATCTTCATTCGTTTCTTCTTCCAAATTTGGTTGAAGAATTTTGTAAACCCCGCATCGCAACCATCCTTTCGTCGCCTCTCGTAACCGAATGTCCTCCACTTCAAATCGAAACTTACCATACTCATTGGCAGGCGCTCCTTGCTTGGGAACTTGACAGCTTTACTCTCATGAAAGAAAAAATCGTCCTATGGAAAGTTGGGATAAAAATTGCACTTTGGGCTGATGCCGAGTTTGTCCTCACTATTCCTGGGATCCGCGAGAATTACCCGCGTCTTGAGATTGGAGACCTCGTCCATCTTCGGGAGATTTATGAAAAACTGCACAGAGGAAGCGGAATGGCGTTTGAAGGCAGAGTTGTTGTGCTGCGAAAGCGGGACGGTCTCATACGTACGCGTCTCATCAGGATTGAATTACGACTACTTAACTGGCCTTTAGATCTGTTTTGTCCTACTCTCAAACATCACATTTTGCATGTCTTACCCCCAAATCCTAATGCTGCAGATGGAATATATACACCTGCAGACACCTTGCCCTTCTTGTTTAACGTCTCTTTTGTCGCAAACGCGCACCCCTCATTCATCATGGAAACTGCGTCTGCCTCTATGGGCAGTGCGCTAAAAGATGCGGATGCAAATAACCTTGCGAGGCACTGGCTTTTTCCTGAGCCTGAAGATTTGCGCGGTCCTCTTTCTGTTTGTTCCGTCGATCGTGCCTTCAGAGATGAAGACTGGATCGACAAGGGGCTGAATCCGGAACAGAGGGTGAGCGATGTTGATATGAAACCAAGTCATCTGAACAAGGTTGGATGCATAGCTGGCAGCATCTTCGATTGCCCTCCACCAATCCCCCGTTCCATATTTGATTAGCGGCCCCCCTGGCACGGGAAAAACAAGGTACCTATAAATCACAGGTTTTACAGGCGTTCTGTTCTCATTGCCAGTGGGCTGTTAGGACTGTCGTGGAGACGGTACTACAAATCCTTCGTATTCAACCAGAGGCTTGCATCCTGCTCTGCGCACCGTCCAATCCAGCTACAGATACCCTTGTGCTCCGCCTGAGGCATTTTCTTCAACCTCAAGAAATGTTGAGGCTTAATGACCAGAATAGGACCTTTGCAGAAGTTCCAATGAAAATGACGCAATACTGCTGTGCGTCTACATGCTGATTATTTCATGTGAACATGGACAAAAAAAATTGACAGATGTGGAAAACGATAAATTTGCCCTCCCGCCATGGAAAATGTTGATGAAGTATCGCGTAGTCGTAACCTCTTGTTTGGATGCCAGTATACTGGTTTCTGCCCAATGCACCAATACTGTGTTGATGCACATGGAGAGGGAGGTAATACACCCATTGCACCCCCATCGACTCCCAAAGCATCAAGTCGCACCACATTGGACACACTTGCTGATTGACGAGGTTGCTACTACCGATCAATGGTCGAATAATGACTGAAAACAATTCCTTACAGGCAGCGCAAGGATCCGAACCAGAGCTTCTTGTCCCCATATCGGTTGTTTTCTCGAAGATATCAGTCGAGAGCCAGCCAGGTATAGCTGAGGCGGCCGCGGCCCTGACTTTTACACCGCAGATTGTACTTTGTGGGGACCCAAATCAACGTACGTTTGCATTTAAATGGTTTTAGGAATTTTACCACTCACAGATGTTGTAGTTGGGCCTATCGTCACGTCGGACAAAGCGAGGACAGGAGAACTAGATATCTCGCTTTTAGAAAGGCTATTTGAGCGGGCCTTGTACGCCAACCACGTTAAAGCCAGGTCCAGGAGCCTGAGCTATGTGCAGCGTTCGCCGGTCGTGGAAGTATTCAAATTTACGCCTTTTACTAATCTGGTCAAAGTCGGTGATTAACCAACTAGTAAACCTAGACCACTGACTTCATGGTATACATTGCAGAATTATCGAAGCCATCCAGCGATTCTAATGCCACCTTCTGCGATTTTCTACGATGACTCGTTGGAGCCGTGCGCTGACAATGGAAACATAACTTGGAGTGATATGGGAAACCCACAATTACCACTGATGTTTTTTGGCCATGAGCACCCAGAGGAGTGTGTCGATGAGGTAAACGCTGTCCAATTAAACCTGTGCATGTTTCTAGCACTCACTGTTGCCCTAGCGAGCAACGTGGTATAACCAGGGCGAGATCGACACGGTCGTAGAAGTGATAATGTCACTAATGAAGGAGGCGCAGTCGTGCTCTCCTCCACTCACTCCGGCACAAATTGGTATTATGGCGCCGTGGAGGGAACAGGTCTGGAGGCTTCGTGAACGATTGAGAAATGAAAAGCTCAATGCTGTTGATGTTGGAACTGTTGAAGTCTGTTGCTGCCATCGAACCTCATCTCTGATCGTCATTGACAGCGATTTCAAGGACTACCAAGGGAGAGAAAGCCGCGTCGTCATTATTTCTTGTGTCCGCTCGAATTTGCGATTTTTAGACGAAGATAAAGCAAAGGGCCTTGGTTTAATGTTTGAAAAGAAAAGGTAAGTATCAAGTTTGCAGTCTGAGCTTTAGACTAGATAATAAGGTTGCCACAGGATGAATGTCGCCATCACCCGGGCAAAGGAACTTCTTGTTGTTATTGGAAATGGCTCTGTGCTCAAACGAGATCCCTACTGGAAAGGGTTTTTGGAGTTTTCTATCCGCAATAAACTGCAAGTGTAAAATTATGTTGGGTTGAATACTGACGATTTCACACTCACTCAGGTACATAGGCCCAGACCTGGGTTTGGAAATGGAGGGAAACTGTGTTTCTCGACTGGAGTATGTCAATCAGTTGTTGAGATGAGCGGGACCACTGATATTCCTTGCTTCTAGGTTGAATTACATCATTGCCCAGACGGTTGAGTCGGAGGAGGACCGAGGTGTCGTGATTGCAGGAGCTATAGCGCGAGATCTACTCTCTGAAGTGTAGAGGATCGCGAGACGGCCTGATGTGATATTGGTTAATCGGTGTTTAGAATGTTGTACTACTAAATACGTCTGATAATCAACTGGGCAGAAAGTTGATACGCGTTCGAAAAGATGAGCGGACACCTAAATGGAAGTACAAATATATATGGTCCACTCTGCAAGCTCTTAAATGGCGTCGAGTTCGAATAAACTGGCGGAGTACTGGCACCTGGGGCCGCTGTCACGTGTGACGGAGTTAACCGTCACGTCCCGATGGTCGACCTGCACCATCCCCTCGCCACCATGTCCACTGCTCGAGCTCTTGGCCTTGGGTCTGCACTACGCAAGGCCACATTCACTCCAAAGATCTGTGCGGAATATCCATATTCTCCTCTAAATGTGTAAGGACTGAACCTATGTACATCTTCAGTGAGAAATCAGGTCCTGCTCCGTAATGGCCTACAGAGACGGTGAGTTACATTCAAGGCCTATGAAGCACAACCTCTGATATAGTCTATCAGAGCCATCCAAACCGAATCCTTCCCCCCTGCCAAAGCAACGGACATCTTGAATAAACAGCGTCTACTCCGTCCCTCCAGCCCTCATTTCACAATCTACCAGCCCCAGTTGACCTGGATCGCCTCCATCGCCAACCGCGCCACCGGGGTTGGTCTCAGCGTCCGTGCGTCTCATATATATGTCATCTTCTAACCCTATCAGCTTGTATTGATTTGTGACCAGTGCTCTACGGTTTCTCCCTTGCCTACCTCGCCGCCCCGGGAACTTTTGACTCCACGCATGTCATCGAGTTTGTCGCTGGTCTCCCTGACGCTGTAAAATATGCTGGCAAAACCATTCTCGCTATCCCCTTCGCTTTCCACAGCTTTAATGGCCTGAGACATCTTGCATGGGATCTTGGCAAATGTAGGTCCTTATGTACTGTTTTTCAAGCCTACTTACTGACATTTGTGCCACCTAGTCATGACTGTGAAGGGTTGCTATAGCTCGGGATACGCTGTGCTAGGCGCCACAGCTGTCTCATCCCTCGCACTAGTTTTGTATTTATAAAAATTAGAATCACAATTATAACTTTCTCTCGTAACTCTCACTTGCGGATTTATCGGGTTGACGTGGTTTGCGATAGTAGTGCAATAATGTAAATAAGGAAATTGTAAAAGCACAATAAAGACCCATGATACAGCAACAGTCTGGGCCCCAAAACCCCTTTTATGCTCTGCCCAGATTCATTGCATCGTTCCCTCCTTCGTACTTAATGTACGGCAAAAGGCCCAGCTACTCAGTCGTCCTTCTTCGGCCCTCCACTAGGCGTCCTTCTCGGCGGTGGCCCAACCGTGAAACCATTCCCATTCGGAGAAGGCGAGGGAGGGAATGTTGCGTACATAGACGGAGTACTAGGCACAGACGGGAGTGAAGCATCCTGTTGTGCTGAAAGTGGGCCTGTGTGTGGTGTCCTAGGCGTCCAGGACGGGTTGAGTCCGGATCCGGAGGGCGAACGGACGCTAGCAAGAGGAGTTCCTGGTACCGGCCCAAACGTGGACGGGGTGCCGAAACCTGGAGTGGGCGGGATAGGCACCGAGGCGGGGCTCATAGGCCCGAAGCCCGGAGAAGTGGCGAAGGAAGTAGACTGCGGGCCTGGAGTGGGGGTGGGGAATCCATTTGAGACAGGTGTACCCGCGTAGCTCGCATAAGGTGAATCCCCACCACCTTCCATTACCCACCCTGTCCCCTGTCGCACCATCTTGCCTGTGCGGGCGCGGATCTCGGAACCACCCCACTTCGAGCGTAGGCCAACTTTGACTCCCGAGGCTTCAGCAGCGACGAGGCCAGGAGAGGAGTCAGTACCGGAGACGACCTCGACGGCGCGGGTGGTGATGCGGATAGCGTACCCCATACAGACGAATACACCGCCAATAACACCGACACAGCGGATGATTAGTTGAACAAAGGAGGGCGTGCGTTGGTGAATGGTAAGGCTGAGAGGGTCGAGGTCAAATTTGAAGAATATCCCTGGCGTCCCCCGGTTGTGCTCCATCACGCGCGTGTAGTGGGTGACACTGTATTGGTTGGTATGTAATGGTTTGGATCGTGGGGCAATGTAGGTTGTAGGGACGACATGAAGGAAATATTGGTAGGCTACGAATGCTGGGAAGGGGGTTGATATCATGGTTGGCGGACATAAATGAGAAGTTGGACGTACGATCGTGTGTTACCTCGTAGGAGTAGTCCAATGGTTGTACGATATCAGGAAAGTGGGGGCCAAATGAGAACTCAGTTATGACATGGGAAAGGTTCATCACTAAGTATCGTCGTCAGGCATCTCGGGTGCCGAATGTCACTCTAGCAGGACTCACAGTTGTGGTCAACATGCTCATAGGTCGCGTATCCGTGACCAAGTGTCGTGATATGCAAGTTGGCTACATGTAGTAAACGGTAAGCTAGAAAATTATTAGACATAAGAAAATGTTGTACAGCACCTGTGACTCGTTTTACGCCAAGGGTTCCCCAGACCCTACAGGCATCTGCAGAGGCTTCGTGCGTATACGTGGGACGGAATGCTGGTTTGGCCCGTCGGAAGAATGAGAAGAGGCCACGGGAGCTTCGGGATTGTGAGACGGCTTGGTGGACGGAAAGGGACTGGGTATGGGTAGCGAATTTCGAAGCTTGTGAGGTGTCGAATGTGCTCTGTGGGCCCGTTGAGTCAGCTGTGAGATTGATCCGTAAACTGCTGTTTGCTCACCCCGTCTCGACGAAGTCCGCCACTGAGAAAGAGTCGATCTCCCACAGCATCCCTCAGGTCCACACTGAGATCTATTCTGCCTATCAACGCAGATAGGCTGGAAATAGCTGTGACAACTCACATTTGCAGGGCATGTTCACCACAACATCAACATTAATACCCATGTAACTCGACTTGTTGCTATCTATGCTAAACTCATGGTCAGGCCACCCCCAGACATACTCCGCAATGTCGTTCAGCATGAGCAACAAGGCAAGGAGGGCTACAAAGACTGTCATAAAGCCGCGAGACTCTGAACGTGATTTGTACGAGGAGGGGATCTTGGGAAAGGCATCAAACTTGGCCAGCGGCACAGGGACAGCCTGGTCCAGCCTGTCCAGGATAGAGGCATCGTCGGACGACATGACGAGGAGAGGTCGAGGTTTGTACAAAATAATAAATTGTTTCTACGTGTCCAATTCTCACGTGATCGCTATAGAATGACATCACCAAACAACTACCTCCTGGCTCTGGCTGCCCTGGCTCTAGGCCTCCTCTGCACCGGCCCACGTGCTGGTATTGCTGGAAGTAGTGCCACTGGGTGTGCCGGGAAAAAGTTGACATTGACGTTGACGTTCAACCTTTGCCCTGGCGCCTGGTTCACATAAGGTTGATAAACCGCAACTTGACGTCCTGCATGGTCCACCATCTGCTGTGTGTGCTGCGTCACAATTCGCGCTTGGTACCAAGCACCCTGTGCCCGAGCAAGTGCCTCGCGAACCTCTTGTATGCGGGGTGCATACTCAGCACTCCTGTACGGCATGTGCGTGATGGTGTTGTGTAGCACAAGCAACTCCTCCTCATGCTCGGCCATTTGATTACGCTGGAGCTGCTCTTCGTCCTTTCGCAGTTGGAGGGCTTCATTAGCCCGATCCAGCGCCGCTTGCGCATTGCGGAGGAGGTCCTGGTAGTAGTTGGCGCCATAGGGGTTTGGTGGCGCAGGTGGTGCAACGGGAATGTCAACCTTGATGTCCCCATCCTCGACGTCAGGATGCTCGCGTTTGTACTCTTCGAGAGCATGTTCAGCGGCAGCCTTTACCTGAAGGATGTCATCGCGACGTTAAATGGTGCAAACTACAGTGGAGAACAACAGCACAAACCTCATCAGCATGTCGCTGCTCAACAGAGTCCCAAAGAAGGCATTTTCCGGCATGGAGGTTATTGCTACCGCCTGGCTGCCCAAGCGGGGTCTACATACCATAGGATCAATTGGTAACAGATCTTATATGAATGGTTGGGCGCTTACCTGATTGAAATGATCATACCCTTTGATGATCTGGCGACAGATGTAGCACGAGAGTGTATGGCAGTTGGGACATGACATCTTATTACACTGAACCAGGCGACTATTAGTATAGTATCAAGAGAGTTTAAATGAACAAAGCATACCCCGGATTCTTTGATAAATCCTAGTGGAGATTATCAATATACATGATAAGCTCAGCGCGAGGTCTCATACCTTTCTTGCATTTCGGACAATTGCGCATTAAGGCTTGAGCTGCAGATATAACTCAGCGAAATAGGTTTTACAATGGAATGAGAGGTACGAACACATAGCCTCTTCGACTGCATGTCGACCATCCAAGTGTTTATCCTCGTCCATCTCTGAATATAAACATGGGCTGAAAGGGAAAGGGCTCTTAGAATGAAAGGTTGCTGACCTTTGCAACTCTTTGGCAAATGATCCTATACCCGAATTATCATCGGTATAACGCCTTGCGACAATCAATCAGAAAACGTCCTACGCACCACTTTCTTGCATGACCGGCAGCTCACTGCGCCACATTCTTCCATGTTTCCACATCTCAGAAGCTTCTCATCAGGATTTTCAATGACACAGCCCCATTCACAAAAGGGGCATTCCTCAAGACCTTCCAGGCCAGCCGCTTCAACGTCCTTGCGTTGTTTCACACGCTCCCACAGTGCCATTAACTTGGCTGGTAGAAATCGCTTCAGCTCGGAAGCGGGAATGAGAGCGGCGCATCCGGACTGGTCCATACACTTGATGTTTGGATCGTGTGTGCCGAGAAGCGTGGACGCGTACGAGGTCATACACGGCGCACAAAAGAGATGTGTCTCTGGGCATTGTACCATTTTATCCTACGCGAGGTGAGTGTGTTTGAGCTCAAAGGAAAATGGGGTTGAGGACAACTTACAAATGGACATGAAGAAAAACAACATCCGCATTCGATGCCGTCTTCGAAGTCCTCGTCGTCTGCATCATCAGCGGCATTAATGGTATTCTCAGTGGCAGGGCCTCCACCACCAACCCTATCCAAGAGCCATTTGCGTTCTTCCTCCAACTTGTCGTCTTGTGCCAAGGCTGCACCTTTGCCCTTGGGTCTGAATGGCGTAACACGCCGATTATACGGAAGGTTGGTCTTGTCTCCAGCCTCGCGCTTTTGCTGGTAGGTTTTCTCTTGATCAAGGATAAACAAATGCGTTGGGGCATAGTGGCCTTTATGAGTGTTAAGGCAGGCCCGCAAGTAAGGCTTCGGGACGAATGGAAAGGATGTTTGGAGATATTCCTTTTTGGGTTTGATGGTATCAGAAAGGGGAAATCAGAAAGAAACCCAGTGGACGTACCAAAGCAAGGTCGGTGTAGTGTGTTCCACCATTGAAAGGCCTACTCTTGTCTCCATAATCGATCTTAGACTTCTTTGGAGGGCTGTTGGTGGCTGCTTCAGCTTCAGCCTCAGTTTGTTTGCGTTTCCCCTTGCCCATACGATCAACTTTGGGGTATTTGGAATCTTCAAAGAGCGCGTGTAGTATCAATTCGACGACGGTGCTCAGGTCCTGATCGGGGTGATCGAGTATGTGCTTTGTGACCATTGCAAGGAGATAATCTGTCTCGACATCGGGAATGATTTCCAAAATGTGTGCAACGGCAGTAGATTGTGGGTCTTCCTCCAGTTTAGGTTCAGGTTCAGGACTAGCTGTTGGTGCTGGGTTATAGTGTAGGACGTCCGGCATCCCCATGTCAATATCCGAGGCAATGGGGAATGGCTGCGGTTCAAACATCATGTTCTTCGGTTGTAAAGGTGGATTGTTCTCCTCGTCACTGGGAAGGAAAAGAGGTAAGATCTTCGATGCACTCGCTTTGCCTTTGCGGTGTAGTGAAGGCAAGTTCTCCAGAGAGCTTGAACTCCCGACTCTGGGCTGCAACTGTCTGTGCGGTATAGGACGTGTCGAAGCACCAGCAACAGCGTTGATTGAGTCCCTTGCGCGTGGACGAGCTGGAGGCGCGTTGTCCTCGTCGTCACTGTCGGTGAGCTCAATTATAGGGACGTTGCTAGGTTTTCCGCGGGGTCGGGGCCTTTTTGGCCTAGGAGCAGGCTCAGGGGAGGAAGATATCTCAATAGGAACATTTGAACGGCTTTTGACCCTGCTCATCTTGTAAAAGACGCACAAAGAACTTGGCTGAATCCGAAAACCATTACGGAGATCACATGCTTTCGGCTCCGAGAGGCGTGACATGGTTTAGCCTTTGACGCGTGTCTGACTCTGAGTCGTACTCAGGTATCGCAACACTTCTGTCGCACTGCTCCACGTCTTGACTCGTTACAAAAGGTGTCAACAAATAAAATATAGTCTATTGACTAAATAATGTTCTTTGGGGATTTACATTGGGGGTGGGCAATTCCCGGTATGCGTGACATCAGTCACACGGGCATGACGCACAACGCGTGACATCGCCACTTGA
>JABCKU010008174.1:7046-60141 GCA_018221655.1 Myochromella boudieri
GCTCAGTGATAGAGCGCATGAATCATAGTGTCTTTTTCATGGTGCAACCGAGTCCTTTCTGTTCATGTCCTACTATCACGCATAATCCAACAACTCTCCTTGTCTCAGTCGTACGGCACGTCCGCTATATTTACTAGTAGTTGGACTCCTGACGGCGGGGCTGATCGTTCGATTCGATGGAGAGATATTCGCCAGGAATAGCTCTTCACTATTTTGTCCCGTTTCTAGAGTACGTCCCTCTTCTCCCTGCTGTCCTTGGGTAATTATATATACATTATGCAAGGATACACAGCCGGTGTGAAGGCTCGTCGTCAGTGTATGTTTCAATGTGCTTTTAGATAATGATGATAATGTCGGTCAAAGTTCGGCGAGAGGGAGTATGGCATCGATTATCGATCCCACTGTCCTTCCAGTTCCATCAGCATCAGGTGCATCCCGCTTTATTCTGGGCAAATTCCCCCTTAGCTCAGTGGTAGAGCGCGTCACTAGTAAGCAATTCCGTGTTTGCCACTAGTTAATGACGAGGTCAGTCGTTCAAGTCGGCTAGGGGGAATGGCAATAGATCTTGGCGCACCCTTTGATTACTTTTTCTCTGATATGTAAGGTTCATTCTCTTCTCCAACAAACCTCGTTCCCTCAGTCCTACCGCACGTCCACCTTTGTATGGAAGTCGGATCTACTATGATGAGGCCGGTCGTTCGAATCGACGTAGGCAATATAACGCTTTGGATTGAAGCCGTTTCTCCAATTAGTGGCATTTCCATCCTCTTTTATGCTCTGAGACTCCACTTAATTATATCTTTAAGCAGTGCAGGTCCCTCTTGGTGTTCGCGCGACACTTCTTAGCACGTAGATGTCCTTTATCCGCGGCTGGTTGTCAGCATCCACATTCCGACTCGACGGACTTGTTCCACTCAATCAAGGCAATACGAGGCTCGGGGCGTGTGCAATATGTATCCCCTTCAACTCAGCGGGAGAGCTCGTCAGCAGCGTAATAGACCTCAGCATATACAGCTTCATATGACGAGGCCAGTCGTTCGAGTCGACTAGGAGGGAGTCGAATGTGTCGTTTCAATTTTTTTCAAACCATACCTACATTGCGATGCATAGGGGAAAGATCCGTTCGAACTGGAACACTCTACGACGTTTCTCGAGTGCGTAGCTCTTTTTTTATAGGTTCAATCTGACATTATTTGACACAGTCTAGTTATCACCTTTAGCTTGGGCGTCACTACCTAACACGCGGACGTCCCCCATCCGCCATTCAAGTTAATACTACGTTTGCTTACGAATGGCTCGGATAAGTCGAGGAACAAATTGTTGAGTTCATTTTTCGGCCTTACGTGCCTTGGAGCTCCTCTCGATTCAGTGGGGAGGTGTCATTAATAATTTTAACCCCCCAATATTAGTGGCCACTCACGAGGCTAGCTGTTCGAGTTGGCCAGAGGTGAATGGCAGTCTCTTCCACAGTTTGCCGTTTCTCCCTTGTTATTATAAACCTTTTCTGCAGACTCCAGGTCAGGTAATTAACTGGTGATAGTGGGTGACAACAAAGGATAGTACAATAAGCTTCCTTATCTCAAGTCTTGGGTGTGCATACTGTATCGAACGGGGTTGCCCCCGAAACATTAATGGCGAGGTTGGTCGTTCGAACCGGCCAGAGGATGATTTGCCACTGCCTACCTTTTTTGACATTTCGAAGATTTCCATTTCTTCCACATTTTACACATATTTATATTCAGTATGGGGTCTGAGCGCCATCCCCCTTAGCTTGGTGCCAGGACGCAGTGTGCGCATGGCCTCTGAACCATATGTTTAATAGTGCCCGGTATTCAGTAGTCACGACGAGGGCCATTATTCCATGTAATCATTGAAACCTAATGCGCCGGCTACCGATGGCGTCCCGAACGGGTTATATGACAAACCTCCCTACCTTAGTTCCGCCAGGCGTCTGGTGCATTCGGAACCACATTTCTAGTGGAAAAATTGGCCGTCACTCGAATCGGCAGTGATGGAGCGTTTTTACAATCATGTCAATGTTTCGTGTGGCGTATATGTCTCCGTTAGTATCTCCGCGCCGTAACGCATGGTACTGGTATGCTGATATAGGCCATGATGTTCAATATAAATGGTGAGAAGTTAGGACATCAAACAATCAACGCGGTGGTGCAGTATGGTGTGTGTAGAGGAACACCGCCAGCGCGTCCCAGTTTTCCTGTTGCCGATACATCCTCGTTACGACAGCCCTCGAGAGTGCACCATGCATGTTTAAACATGGTAGTTTATTGGTTATATGGATAATCAGGTTTCATTTGTTCAAATAAGTAGTTTCATGATCAAATCTCTTTCCATCATTCGATATAATGGAAGAGGGCAGATAAGGAAATGTTGTAAAAAGCTTAGCCGACGCCAGCAGGATTTGAACCTACGCCCTCAAAGAGGAACAGATAGTGAAAGAAATTCAAATCTGTCGCCGTAACCACTTGGCTATGACGTCCTGCCACGAGGTGGAATGGGTGTGACAAGGACCCAGAGAGAACCGCACTCTTGAAATGTTTGCAACATTACATTGTATTAGAAACCCTCTTCGCAATATGGCTGGCAAAACTTTCTAGCAGCCTCCTTTCTTTCCCATACATCCACCTCACTTCCATCTCGGTCCTGCTCGCCACCCCCACTTCCAGTTCTGACTCCCCATTTGTCGGTCGAGAGATCGACATGCTCACAACGCATACCAATTCTGGCTCTGGTTTCGTAATCATCCCGACTTCACCAGGAGGAAGGATAGTTGAGGAAGAGTACGAGGCATCGTCACGCTTGCGTTTCCGCCGCGCGCTGCGGGACCAGGTGTCGCATAACACGGAAACCGTGAATCCCGACCCCGACTTTGAATCCGGCTGTGGGCCCGGATCGCCGTTGTCGTCGCATTCGGATTGGAGTAAAGGAGTTACAACAGCACCCTCTATACCCCGTAGAACGTTCTCAAGTCTCTCGTTCGCAGCCACCAACTCGTCTGTAGAATTTGTGACATGGAGATGATGCAAGTGAGGGAGGTTTGTTAGACGGAAGTGCAATGTGTTGTGTGGCGGGAGGAGGCGCTGGAGCACTGAGTTAGGGTTCGGAATACGTGTCAAGTCCTTAATCAAGTTGTCAGATGTTTTTGGGATGTAGGTGAATGTGGAGTAACATACATCGCTGAGCCTCCAAGGTCCGACACACCATCCAACCGCCCAGCGCCGTGTATGTCCTTGAACGAACTCTGTTATGGCGTAGTTGGTGACCTGGAGAACGGATAATAAGATGTCAGTTTCTGACCAATGGGAACAAGTAGCCGAAAAGATTAGAGGAAATGAAAGAGTGGCGGTCATAAATGGCCACGGAGAATAGAATGAAATAGATACAACGTTAAGAGAAAAAAACACGAAAGAACTACGTTCCATAGATTGTTGGTTGGAAAGAATGCAAGAAAGTGACATGGCTGAAAGCAATGCAACCCAAGAGCCATCAGACCGAAACAACGCAAGGACTGGGAGACCGGAAGAAACGAAAGGAGTACCTTTCACAGATAGTCAAACTGAAAGAAACAAAATGAAAAAAGGATGAAATATATCGAAAGGCACACGAAGAAATGCCCACACCGACAAGTATAAAGGGAAAAACAGAATCGAGACGGAAATGCAAGGAACGCAGTATACGTACCCCAACTTCACGAAATATATTTACGACTTCCACCACAGAGCCCATTTTGCCCAACATCGATGTGTACCACCTTGGCCCCACCGACACGGGCGAAGCTGATTCCGTAACTTCAGGTACAGTCGATTGAGTTATCACATTAGCGACCCTACGCCTCTTCGAATCTCCCTCGCGGCCGTCGTCATCTTCAGCGTACCCATCTGATGTTCCAGAATGCACGCTCTCTCGAACCATCGCACCCACAAACGCAACCTCTCCACCGTCGGTGATCATTTCTATTGGAGCGCCTGTACATACCTATAGGAGGCATGGTGTCAGCGAGGATTGGAGGAAGAAAGCAGGTGAGAAGGGAAGAAGTATAAGTCACTCACACCAAATGCGCCCTCCTCCTTCCCCGCTTCACTTTGTGCAATATCCTCGGCAGAGTTATAGAAGGGGGGGTTACACATAGTGAACTGAATTTCGACTCCATTCTCAACTCCGGTTGAAGGGCTGTGGCGATATCTTTAAAATTTAAGGAAAAACACTCGACGGAATGGAAAGTTCATACCTGCTACCGAACAATACGTTGAAACTAAACTCTGCCTCTTTTGCAACCCCTCCAACGGCCGTCGAGCTATCCACTTTCAGGACGCAGATACGATCATTGAGTTCGTTCCTGTGAACGTTGGCTTGTGCGTGAGTGTACGAGTAATCGTCGAGTTCTAGTTTTGCGTTGATAGGTAAATAGATGGAAATTAGCACATGTGGACATTCCGGTATAAGAAAGTATCGGATCTCGCACCCGTAGCGATAAATTTCCACTGCTTTTCCAACGAACATGCCAGGAGGGGGTATATCGCAGATGCGCCTGTCCCACTGCGCCAGAGTAATCATCAGGAAGCTCATCTATGAATAGTAGACGTACATATCCAACCCACGCACGCGCGTCTCTCCTTCACTTCCGCAAACGTGGCGAATGGCGTTACGGAACTCAGCAACAACATCTTGGATCCAGAGTACGTAGTTCAGCCTGTCAGATGCCAATAATCAAGAATGCTTTGTCGTCACTCTGGTGGGGTTTACCTATTGGGAACCTAAACCGAAGTCATTCTTGGTAGTCGTTGTAGAAGGGAAAAGGCATACTGGTGGACACAGCCTGTCCAGAGGAAGCTCCAGAGTGAGTTTGAAGTCGCGTTTTAGCAGAGCTTGGGTCAAACATCTGGGCCACCAATATCATTCTTAAGTGCTGGGAAAGTAGTCAGGCAGATCAGCGGACGTACCGCTGCGCCTGATCGTTATGGAAATCGATGGTATGACCATGAATACTGTTGATGAAGGTTGAGCGGGACTGGATTTACTGTTACAGAGGAGGGAGGAAGTCCGCACTACTTGGATAGAGCAGGGTACGCATGTGCCAATGATTTGAAATCAGGAGCGAGGTGGTAAGGATTACGAGGGTGCATCCATCTATTCCAGGGCTGCTTGGATTTGTTGAGAGTAGCGGTTATCTATCCAAAAAATAATTGTCGCAACATAATATCCACCCTACCGACGCCAGCAGGATTCGAACCTGCGCCCTCAAAGAGGAACAGATTTCTAATCTGTCGCTTTAACCGCTTAGCTATAGCGCCTATACTTTTTGGGCACATTTGTGATTATATCATGCCGTGGCAAGTACGGACTACCCTTCAGGTAACGCAACCCAGAATATTGACCAACGCAATACAGTGTAGAGAGATCAGGGCCGATAAGGAGCCAATAATAATGTATTTCGAATCATTGTGCTACTGTAATGGATGTCCAAAAACTTTCTTCGCCACTCAGCCGCTTCGTCCATCCATTTCTAAATAAATCATGTTGCGAGTCTATTGCAGCTCTAGGGAGAACGGAAAGCTCGAAACCCTTTGGCGGCTTTAACAATCTAAGCTGTTCCATCATTGATTCGTCTCGCGCCTGCCATGCTGTGCTTTTTCGAGGTGAGGACAACGAAGGTCCAGGCTGTAACACAATATTTCGTATCCGAGGAGGCAATTTGGAAGGAAAGGGTGGAGTTTCGATGCCAGAGAGGGCTTCTTGAAGCTCCAATACAAAGCTCACAGCCATACTGAGGCCAGATACGCGAAGGTGTGTTAGAGAGGGAAATGTCTCATCAAGCACACCCAGCTGGAGTAAACCGTGGGGATTTCGGTTGCCGTGTAGATGCAGTCGTTCTAAGGATGGCATCTTCCCAGGAGAGGAGGGGAAGGGGTAAAATCCAGATATGGAGAGTTCGCGGAGGCGAGGAAAGGATATACGGAAGAGATGTGAAATGACTGGCGTGATCAGAAAGGGAGAAGTCGAGACAAATGATAATGTTTCGAGGGTAGGCGCGGACAATGTGAAGACGCGAAGGATAGCGGCAGAATCGTCCGCATTTGTTTTTGATTCATCTCCCAGAGGATGTGTTGAAATGAATAAATGACGAACAGAACGTAGGTGTAATGGTGTTGCTTCAAGTTTCGAAGCTAGCGTAGATATTTTGCTACATCCGACGATGGCAAGAGATTGATAGAGGAAAGGTAATGAAATTCCCCGAAAGTATCGCGAGACGAGGCTGAGAGCTCGAACAGTCTGACCGTCGTCTATACACGCAAGCTCGCAGATGTAGGAAATGATTTCAGGTGGGCAGAGATGCATACTCGATGACATGTTGGTGGTCAATCAACTTTGACTTCACACACACGCATTTTCCCCCACCCATTCCCCACCATCTTTGTTATAAATGAGCCGTAATGGTGCAGCGATGGCGACATTTCACGACATTAGCCACCTATATATTGTCACGTGATTATTGCCGGTGTGGAGCCAACGGCCTAACGTAACGCCACAGCTTTGCATCAGATTCCGTAGTAGGCTTAGCACACCATATCTTCGAACGCATGTTGGAAGGTGAAGAGGCGTGGAGGTATGATCTTGCGCGTGGGAGGATGGGAAGAGGAGGATACTACACGGACGGGAGACCCAATTGTAAAAGTCTGGTTTGCTGGCATAACCCTTCGAATTCGCATCTGATTACTAGCGATGGCTAAAGTTAGGATACACAACTACATTCCAACGGGGTATGTATGTGCTGAGATACTTACTGTGGTAGATGACGATAAAGTCATTACGCGGTTTCGTCTGAACCAGGGAAGCAAATTAACCTATGGTCCTTTTAAATGCACCTAGGCTGCCTTTACTGGATGGTGAAAAACGTTTGGTAGTTTCAACCAAGGAAATCAAAAGTCGATGCTGTTTAAAAGCTTAGAATCGTGATAGTAATGGGTGCTGGGGGGATATCACTGAAGACGGTAGGAAGCAGACGTCTTCAATGTTTAATAGCTGAGTAGGATGAGGAGAGCTCAACTTGTAACGCAGGCTAATTATGCTTAATGTTTGAAGGCTGCGTCGTCCTCACCAATGATCCATTTCAATTTACAACTGTACCTGGGACTCCTTTGCTGGGTGGTGGCGAGTGCTTGGCGGTAAGGGTTCTTTCATAATCAAAAGTGATACAATTTATCGTGACATATGGCAGTGTGTGCTGCATGGGCAAGGTGGATGGGAGGCGCAGTGGCATATTGGTACGATGTTGACAGTAGCTGCCACGGATCCAAGGTCATGATCACTCCAGTTACCAAAATAGGAAAGGATTGAACTTGTGGTTGAATGTTGAATGGCAACTTCCGTGAGCTATTTTCGCTCACAACCAAGAGTCGGGACCAGTCTCACCATCTCCTATTGACTGGGTGCAGAAGCCTTTTCTCAAACACATCACCGCCAAGAGCTCCTAGCCCGCAAACACTGGACTTCCTTAACTGAGATCATCAAGCGCAGAGCATTCCAATGATTCCAGACGCCACCAAGGTTACGATTCAACGTAAGATTTGGGCAGTGTACACTCGTTGCCCTTCGCCCCCTGTTCAGTGACTCTCTCCTATGTGGGCGATAATCAAAGCTTGAAGGCAGAGTAACTAGGAAATAGGAGTGCACTGGTCCTTGACTGGGCAGATCATCTATCTTGACGTACTACATCGGCAGTCAGTGGAGAAAGCTCTTGTAACCTTGGCTCCGATTCCTCTTGGTCTCGGTCTCCCATTCTCAATACATATGTTCTTATACGCAGGGTTCGAGTTTTTTTTAGAAGTGGCATTCCAAGTGAGCTTGTTTGCCGCCCAGACCTCTTGGCGATATCTTTCAAGCACAGGTTGCCGTCAAATATCACCACCGTTCCTCACCTTCTCTCTATCATCACGATATGCTCCTCATTTCTCTCTTCACCTTCGGAATCCTTGACGTTGCCGGAGCAGTAACAGTCTATGGGCAGATACCTTTCGGCCAGACAAGATCAGCCACTGGAACTGGCTTAGCGCCAGCAGAGACTGTGGCAGCAGGCGCTTTGGCAGCGTACGATGAAACACTCCTCATCCCCCCACCCCCCCCTCAAGACCAAGCCTTGAACTTCACTTTGAACCTTGCATCCAGCAATGCTAGCGTTCCTGGATTATCAATCATGCAGCATGGATCTTTCTATGGATTTTCTATTGAAATGTCTGTAGTGACGCAGCTCAGTGAGTCTTATAACCTACCGTTTCCTCAAGAGAGAGCAACCCATTTACACGGCATGTGAAAGTGGGAAAAAACGCGTGAGTCATTCCGATGTTTGAACGCTCATTCTCTTATACTTTCCCAGTTCACATATTCAGGTACCTTTCCTCAATCTCCTTGGTCAAGTGCAACAACGAGCTGGGGGGCTACACATCCGTGTCGGTGGTAATACACAAGATTTCGCATACCACGTTGATCATATTACTGGCGGTTATGCAACCTCTAAAGAGAAAAGTGACGCTAAAAACCCTGTACTTAAAATGTTATCTCGAACATGAACTTTTGCCTAACTCCTTTTCAGACCTTGACTCCTTCCGTCCTTTATACGGACGAGCTTTTCTACCTTACCGCTAATATTTCCTCTTTAGTGAATGTAGGGTGGTATTTTGGTATGTGAACAAGTATTACTAACGCGTGAAAAAAGGACTTAATCAGGGTCAACATATTCTAGGCATCCCCTTCAATGACACAAATTGGCGGCTTCAAGTAGCAGAAAAGGCTCAAGCAATTCTTGGTAGCCATCTTCTTGGCTTGCAAGGTGGAAACGAACCCGACTATTATTTGGGGTAAGCCTAGAGAATCTTCAGATAGTATGGCTGACGTCCTCTATGTTGTAGCCATAAGCATCGCATAGAGCCATACGACGTTGAGGAGTATACCGAGGAGTTTGCTTCTCTCGTTAAGGCTATTCAAGATAATCCAAATGTTCCTATCAAGAATATGCTCATCGGCCCCAGCCTCGCTGCTGGACCATGGCTGCCCGACCGACTTTGGCCCACCGGATATCTAGACAAATTCAAGGATGTACTCAAGATTATCACAATGGAACAGTTCGTTTTCCTTGCCCCCTCTTGAAATAGTATTTTAAAACCGTAAACAGTTACCCAAGCAATAATTGTTTTGTCCGATTCAATGTTGGCTCTTACGTCGACCCTCAGCAAGCTTTCCCTACTTTCCTCAATCATGACGCAGGCAAAAATTTGATCGAGAAATTCCTTGATACCAGTAATCGAGCTCGAGCACTGGGTAAACCGTTCATCATGTTTGAAACTAATACTGCCACGTGTGGTGGACTGCCTGGAATTTCTGATAGTTTTGGCGCCGCTTTGTGGGCAATAGACTATGGACTTACGATGGCAGCTGCCAATTTCTCTGGCGCACTCTTGCATGTTGGAGGACAAAACGTGTACTACAACGTGAGTAGCTACTCACCTCTCAGCCCGTATCTCATGCTCACTTTTTACAGCCTTTCACAGGTGGGACAAGCTGTATACACTATATGAACTGCGGTTATAAACTCACCTCCTTGTCCCTTAGCACCGCCTACGAATCAATCTTCCTTCAACCAGTGGACTGTTGGCGCAATTTACTATTCTGTTTTAATTGTTGCCGAAGCCTTTGGTAAATCCAATGTTTCCCAGATTATCGACACTTCAAATAGTGGTACCTTCACCCCTTCGTACGCAATATATGACGGCGGTGTACTCTCCAGAGTGGCGCTCCTGAATTACATTGATGATCCATCTGGAGCACACGACATCACTGCAACGATCCAGATAGAGGGCGGCCAAGTTCCTCCTGAAGTACACGTTAAGTGAGTGTATCCTGTGGGCTCGGAGCTGGGAATAAAATTTAACATTACCCAAGATATTTCATGGCTTCGTCAGTCTCTGTGAAAACGAATATAACATGGGCCGGCCAGGTGCGATTACATGATCCTCGAAGTTGCATCCAATTCTTAACCTATGCCCAGACCTTTGGCAATAAGTTTCATGTTGACGGCCGTCCTAAGGGTGAACTCAACATTAATAAGATCCAATGTGACCAAGCCGCCAACCGTTGTCTCGTTCCTGTCAGAGCTCCAGGATTCGCTCTTGTCTTCCTCGCGGATCCTCAAGTGACAAACGAAGCGGCCATTCCCGTAACATTTGAAACTACTGCATTGACGAAAACGATCAATACGGCAACAGTTGACCCGCTGATATTGGCAACGTCCAATGGTCATTCAGGCAAGGAAAGAGCCAAACTAGGAAGCACGAGCCCTGGGTCTGTCAATGGAGTTGGCACTTTTTCGGACACTGTCCCTTCTTTTCTGGTTCTTATTTCCTTAATGGTTGGTGTACTTGTCGTTTCTGCCAGGCTTGAGATGTAGATTCAGAATTTTCCAAAATTTCCAAGAATGATTTATATCCTTCATTCAAGTCATCGATATCTTTATCGTAGTAATAGCTAAGCAGCAGGCTGCATGCATGCATGTAATGAGAATTTAATAGACTACTTTTGGCGACTTGCAGGGATCTTCTACCGCTCTGCACCTCCTACAGCGTCATGCCGCATTTAGTCTTTCCGAAGTTTGCCTTGGTTGTTCACCATTGATCAACACTTCGAGCAAGGCAACCCGCAACTTTTTTTACTATGCTTTGCTTAATATTAAGGCTATCTTCAGCACCCTTCTGGTGTTTCCTAGAACTGTATCACCACAACACAGTGGCAATGTCAAGTTACCACCCAATCGCATGCTTCAGACGTCTTTCTTACAACGTATCCTGATGCTACCCGTTCGGCTGATATGTTTCCACATCTCTGTCAGTTCGAGGGTACACCTTATTGGTGCCATGGCAAAACTTTCGCACTCAGCTCTTCGCTCGCATAGATTAACGGTGCTCATTGACGTTTCATTTCACGAGAAACCTGAGTATTTACGTTGGAAGTTGCCCTTCGTGGTATAGGCGTTTTGGCTCCAAACGCCGTCGCCTCTGCACACACTCAGAGAATTGACACAATATGCACCTGTGTACAGAAGCATGAATCTTGCCCTGATGTCAAAGAGACTATCGTACGTCACCTGTAATGCGTTGTTAATGTAAAACATGAACCATGTTTCAACACATATAAGGTCAATTTCGGCTGTCCTTGCTGAACTCAAAAAACTTTCATATCAAGTTCGTCGCCAACTTTTCCGTTTTGCGCAATTACAAATCGGAGGAAGACACATTAACGGTATTCACTGAGAGTTGCCCTTCTCTTCTGCATGTCGAGGACACTGCCACGAGGAGAGACGATGACATGCTTGAATATAATGTATTAACGGATGCTCAAGTGTCGCAAAGAATGGTATAACTGGTAGTACCTTCGAATTATGGCGTTTACGGATACAAATTGACCGGTGTGTCTTCTGACCTTAGTCCCTGTTTTGTGGCCATGTTTTGGACATTCAGCCCCTTCACGGTTTCCAAATCCATCACCTTGGCCAACCGTACATCGAACGGCGGTAGCCCATACTTCCACATCAAGACCTGCTTCGCGTACTTCTTTGCTTCATCTACTAACCTTTGCTTATCCCACCCCAGCAATTCGAGGTGTTGGTTGTAGAACCAAATCCAGGATGTGTAGGCGCGGATTTTTAATTTCTCGAAGGCAGATAGGTTAATAGGGGCGGTTGGGTTGGCAGGATCGTGTAAAAGCTGTGATCGATGCGTGAGGACACCAGCGATCTCGGCACGCTCACGAAAAAGAAGGTCTTGTTCTTCCGTTTTGGCTTCAGTAATGTTGGTGTTGATGTTGAGGCTGTTGACATCGTTACGTGGTCCCTTTTTAGGGTTGCTTGCAAATTTCCCAAGCAAGGGATCTGCGCTAATGTCCAGCTCCCGTGTCTCCCTTCCCTGCAAGAGTGGTGATTCCGTTGGGTCGAGGATAAGGATTTCCCTGGTGTTATATATCAACTCCGGAGAAACTTTGCGCGAAGCACGGAGTAAGGAATCGCGGAAGCCAGGAAAATTCAGGTTAAGGAAGAGGTTTATTCTGTTTGTAAAATGGTGGCTTGAGCATGTGACGAAATCGAAGAAAAGGAGGCGAACGTACCCAGAATAATCTACGGCCCGCGTACCATGATTGGAGCAAATAAGTATGCCCTCTTCCGCCTTATTGAATTCACTGATAGCCCGTTTCTCCCATAGTTCCGAGCCCCATCGGACCCGCCATATTCTTGGTAGGCCTGATACGGACCCCAGGATAATGTAAGCGAGGGCGCCATGCTGAAAGGTGGGGAGGACGACCATAGATTTTGAGGTGGAGAGAGCAGCTGGAGAAAGTAGGGGAGGATAGCCGTAGAAATACTTGCCTTCTAACCGAGGTAGCCTGAGTGTTGGTAGGGAATCCATGAGGGCTGAGTGAGTGATACCAGTCATAATGCGAGCGGCGCGGTTGGCGCGCAGTAGATGCAAGGCAAGAGGGAGAGTGTTGGCAAACGGCGTTATAATAGCTATTAGCATTGTTATTCACATGGAGTAAGAGATGATTGGGGTATATAATTAAGGTATGTGAAAGTTGGGTGATAATACGTACCATGCTCACTAGGTCGTCCTTCCTTTTGCGCTAGTACTACAAACGCACGATCTAGCACCTCGTCCGCAAACTGTTTGAGCATTATTAGAGGGACAGATCCAAGGCAACGGGTTTGAGCCACCTATGCTTACCCTCTTGATCATGCCATTGATTGAGGAGCTGAATAACAGCACCTGACTCTTCCTATCTTCTCTATTAGCGAGCTTCTCGATAATGTACACAACGTGCTGTGCATTTTTCTCGTTTATAAGGTCGTCCGTGTTTTCAAGAACTAGAGCCTGGAGAGTTTGAAATGGGGCCTGGACATTAGGTGAGATGAGGAAGTCATGGAGAGGGCCAGGGTTAGCAATCAGGATGGTGGGAGGCCGTTGTATTATCTTTTCAACGGAGGCATGTATACTAGTAGGATGTAAATGTCAGATAAGGTTCAGGTTTGCGACAAACCCACTCGGTACCATCGACAATGCTCTCAACAGTAAGGCCTTGGTTACGAACAAGCCAGGCGGCATCTCGCTCGACTTCAACCGCGAACTCGGGGGTGGGACACAATATAAGGGCGGAGATGCCTTGTCTGTTTGAAGAGCGAAGTACTCTCTCAATAATCGGCAGGAGAAATGCAAGGGGTCGGTCTGTTTCTCTGTCTTGCTCCGTCTGGACTATCAAATCTTGGCCATCCAAAGCGAGCTAACGAGATACCAATGATATGTGTCAGAATTGGTCCCATGAGGCAGGTATAACCTAACTCATAACACTCACATCGAATATAGCAGCCTGAGTATCGGTCATGAACTCATGGGGAATGGCATTTAGCAGATCCTTCGATAAGGTCGTATCTGCGAAGCGTTTGTTCGACAGCACAGGCTTATGCGGCAGTGATTTCGTGTTAAGGGTTGTAGCCTGAGGCATGGAGGCATGGACAATTCCGGTTGTTGTCATCTTGCGAGCTGAGTAGAGATTGACATTGTGCCGGGTACGTCGACGTCTAATGGACGGGGGAAAAATGAAAGGAAGAACAGTGAGTTCTCGTGAAAGTACATTTGTGTAAGTGTAACGATATCTGGCAGCAACATTCATCGTAGGGATGGGAGAAATGACCGAATGATCAGGAATTTCACCGGTCATTTTGGGCGTCAAACAACTCGAAACACTCTGTCCTTCATCACCACGCCAATGCCGTTCACGCGTATGCTTGAATTCGCTCTGCCTTTGCCAGGGGAGAACATACGCTCGGTGCTTGCCCAGACTGCCACAAGTACCCTCTCTCGACACGTGAACTACATGGTATGAAAAGTTTGGAATGACAAAAATACTCCAGGCACGTCAGAATGGCTGGTTTCGATCCTTGGTCCCTAATAGTACTTGGGCGGAGGAATGATTCAAATCTCCAGAGGAGATCGCATTTTGGCGGTTCTGAGGTGAGTGTCACAATGCACTATCTTGGTGTAGTCGAATCTTGCACTATTTGACAATCCATCCCGAGATCTGAATTAGATGTCGGCTCGCTGTGCCAGGCCTAGAACTAAACGCTCTCTGTGACTTTTTTCTCTATGATGGTAATGGGAGGAACAGTTATGCGATCAACTCTTAACGGCCATCTGTCATCCCAACCTTTTATGCATAAGCCCGAAGCTTTGCCTCAAGATGGCTTCTATGAACATTGAGTTTAGCCGCATTTCCTCAGAACCATTTCCACCATTTGTATCCTTCCATATATCTTATCACCACAATTCCGCAACATTAACGCTGCCCCCGCCCATCTCCATGCACCTTCAAGATCATGTGAATGGCCACGACGATCTTGGCTCCCTCTATCCGTGGTTTTACATGAAGGTGAATATCCGTCACTGCGATATAACGCTTAGATACCCTAGCTTTTGTCGAATTGTCAATATATTGAAGTTGATTAACATACCAAGTTAAAAGCTATACATTGTCATCGAGCACGCCACCTAATTTTCCCAGCTCACTAGGCCTTTTCCTATCATTTGGATGTAACTAACGAGGTGCAGGATTGATAGCACAACTTGTTAAAAGGAAATTATAGAGGATTATGATGTGTTTGGTTCACATCGCTGAAACGGCTGTGTGACACGAGTTGAACAAAGGACCCTTCCCAGCCCCAACAGTCATCTCGACATGGCGCTGAACATTTCATCCTCGCCAATTACTCAAGTATCTCAGCATGCAGTACCAGCGCATACCAACCTGCAGCCACAGCTCCTGACCCGGCTGTTCCTAGACCTTCGTGGCCGGCGCTTCGAAGTTGACCGAGAAACTATCATGAACTTGCCCGAATCCGTTCTTTTATGTTTGTTCCCCAATGGCCTTGTTTTGAGCCGCCAAAGTGTTGCCCTCTCCGATGGAGGAGAAGACGGAGAGGACGAGGAGGTCTATGGCGTGGATGTGGGTTCATAATGACTGCCAAGTAATCCATAAATAATAGTTTTCCACAGTTCGACCCCGATTGCTTTCAGTTCGTTCTGACGTTCTTCCGAAATGCATCGGAGACGTTCTACGGAACTGCTGTATCACCAGGCCTTTTCGCTGCTCAACAACATCTCTTGGAAGCTCCACATAACGACTTTGGGCCAACAGCATCACAAAATCCCCTGCTTTCCAAGCAAGCCATAATAGTCCTCCGCGAAGAATTGGAATACTTCTCGATACCCCCGAAAGATGGAGATGCTACGACAGACCAGAATGGCATTGCAAATGAAACATTACTTGACATTAAACGACGGTCAGGAGAGTACCTCATTGAGAAACGGAATATCTTCACGGCACTCCAGCGGAATGTTAACAAGGAAAACAACGTTGCTGAGCAGCACCTTATAGACATGTTATGTATGAGGTACGTTGCCAACTTTCTGCCCAAAGATAATCATCCCCATAAAGTTTTATTTAGTGGGTTCGACCGTGACGATGAGTGGGGTTATCGTGCACTAGAGCCATCACGCTGTTGTATATCATCCATTGCGCTAGTCCTACTCAAGACTGGTATCGTTCATCATCCCAATGGAGAGAAACCAGTCGAAATCGACTATCCTCAGATGGCGACTGCCCAAAAACTGCTTCTGTTTTGGAGAAAACCTGCGGTGAGTGGTTCCATACATTAACTGTATTAACCTAGCTCAATCTGTTCCAGCGGAAATGTTGGTGGGACGGCATAGATGTCGAATTACCTGAGAAGGGTGATTCGCCTTCCAGAACTCTGAAACTTTGGGCAAGACGAGTCTGGACTTTGGAACTAAGCTTGGTTTGTATAACTTCATGTTATACTACTGTCGTCGTTTATCTGACATCCTACCATCAGGTATAACGAGGACCAACTTCATTTTCGACTTTATAACTGCATTTCACCCACTTCCTCCCCATACCACCTCAGAATACCCCATCGCGTCGTCGACCACCGCTCTCCACATGGTGTCTACCACACAACTTCTATAGGGCGCAGCCCTGGTGTGTGTCTTCGGTGGCTTCGCCGTAGACTTTGTTTTGTTCATGCTAATTGTTAGTTTGCATACCCTATCACGAGCCTACATTACACTCTCATTTGCATTGGTACATCTATTACTTACACATACCCATCTCCTTGCATGCCCGTCCATTTGTATGCATCCTGTCACAAAAACAAAGGATCGGCTGGTTGGCATCGTGATAGTGTCGAAATGATGAAAGGTGATAAATCCATTGGGGCCCAACGGCCGGCGTCATCAATGGACCGTGGCCTCAAGGTCTTTTATTTAAGTACTCCTCGAGCCCCAAGTGGCGCATCCCCTCTGCCACCTTCATATACTGTCCCGTCGCTTCCCTGAGGCGCCCGTGCGGCGTATATCGATCCAATTCAGAAGGCACTCACTGCCACCACCCCCCACATCTCACACCTTCCGAATTTACTGTGTCATCAACCCCTTATGCTCTCAGTCGCAGCATCACACACATCCACAAGATCGAATAAGTCATCGAAACATGGTCGTCCGCGTTCAGACCACTCAGAGCAGCAATCCATACCGCAAGATGTGGTCGAGAAGCTGGTCGTGAGGACGGTGGACCTCCAGCTGGAGCCGAACGTGAAGCCGGGCTCACCGAGGCATGAGTACCCTGGGGATTCGTTGGCAGTAATGATTGGTGGCCCTACGCGGAGGTCACGATGTACGCCCGAATTTCTACTGGAGACGTCTCAGCGCGAATCAGAAGAAATAATTTCGGCGTTTGGCAAGAAGTTCAGGATCACTGCTAACTCAGAGGCTGTTACGTTCTACAAGAAGTTTTTGGGGTATGTTTCTACTAAATTCGTTGGGAACCAATACTCATTCCGAGTTCATAGAGGTGTCAGTGTTGCGGAGATATTGGGCAAGAAGGCGGGCGTTCCTGGTGAACCTGAAGCTGTGCCATATCTCGTGTTTGCGGTCGCCCTTGTCGGTTCTCGTGGCAAGAAAGTAGTTGATTACTTTACTACATGGCATAGAAAGACAGTGCGTATTGTTGTCTTAATTTCACCTCTCTCTCAACTCATTTCACCACATCGCAGAGTGTAAATAATCTGCCAGGTCACCATATTTCTCTACGCTCGAGAACAGCACTCCTAACGTTTTGACAGAGCGCAAGATTAAATTCCTGGATTCTCAGTTTCGAAAGACAGCGAGAATGTTGGACAATGAATTCAGACGAGTCGCGTATGTTCTTACCCTATACCTGTCCAACCCCCTTGTTTATCGATTCCCTCAGGATCCGCGGTGATACGGCCAGTGTAACAGGTGAAGTACGAGATATAGAGGAGTCAATTACTACGAAATCTCGACCCCCAAGCATCCTAGCACCTCCTCCCGGTTTGTCTCCTTTAATACTAGTTTACCTGACCTGACTTGTTTGTGCAGCTTTGAAACTTGATGACAACCATTCTCCTACTTCCCCAATCCAACCAGCGTAAGCAATTGCTGCTTTTCAACCTGAACTGCCCCCTGACGTATCATGAGCAGTTCAGCCACAGACAGTGTCACTTCCCTCCCCTTTCTCAATATGATCAGGGGTGTACCCCTCGGTCATCGAGGTCCGTCGTATAGTTTTGCCATTGTGTCTCTCTGACATATTGCTATTTCAGTGCCTCTGAGAATTGTGAATCCGGACAGGCTTTCCATGTAAGTGACTCTGACCCTCTTGAGTCAACAGCCTCTAAATTTTTGCTTTAGGATATCCTCTTTGGGTAAAAACCTATGCGAATTGCCAATAGTTCCGTCCAATGATGCGTTATTTTCAGATGTCGTCATCCAGGAGCCATCACCAACCAGTGCAATCAAGGCCTCCTCCAAAAACAGACTCTCTTCTATAGTTGAGGAAGCCAAGTGTACGGATCCGGTTTTTCGTCCGATTCATTGAGCTGACCCCCTTCAGTGGCTTCCATAACTTCTGCTCCTTTTGACCTTCTAACTCCTGAGGTCGTGCGGACAAGCCGCAGTAGTATTCGGTACGTTGGCCCCAGAGAATATGTCAACATTGTGTTAACTTATTGTACTTAGATCCTCGCATTCCAAGGGATCCGCAAAGTCATCTGCAGCCAGTACTACATCAGGAGAAAGTCGTCGGAGCAAGGACAAGGAGAATGTAGAATTCTTAATTGTGTTGCTTGAAAACAAGCTGGACCACCACAGGACATGGCATGGGTGAGTAGGATTATTTGACTTAATTCGTATTAAATTCAACCATGGCACAGCCTTGAACGGCAAGTCTCAAAGAAGGCGCCCCAACCAGTGAAGAATCGCGTTTCTCTTTGGGATGGGCCACTAGCGCGTGACAGTGGTATAACGTATTCCATGCCACCAATCAGATCACAACCGTCTCAAATAGACGAAGAAGAGTCCTCTGAGGAAGAAGAAGACTGGGAGAATGTTCCAGTCATACCTCATCCTCCGCCGGAACACTACCGCGTGGCTCGCTCTATGTCGGAACCACTTCGACCCATGCCATACAGAATGTCACCTGTACACGTTTCGCCCATGGCACCACTTCCAAGTCTTGGCTACGGGCAAAGCCCTGTTGCAGTTCCGGCCGCAGCCCTCTATCCGCCTTCGCCGTACGCACCAAGTTATTTATCACCATACCCCTCACCCGTTATGCAGAACATTCGTTCCCTATCACGAAGCAGATATCCAACCTTTGGACAGCCTTAGAGTCATCAACATCTCTAGCAAACATACCCGTTGAAACCACACGTTCCCTAATTCTCTATCACATCCTCCAGACATTGGATCCCACATTCATATCAACCAAAGAACTTACAGTGTTCACATAAATCATGGATAGTGCTTCTAGACATCACCTCGTACATCGTTTAACTTTAATTTGGCTTGAGGGCCGCATCATACACTAAAGTAACTACCTACTGTTCCTCCCCAAGGATCTTCGTTCTCTGTACCCATAAGCACGCTGTCGAATCATGTTTTCGCCACTTATAATCATAGTACAAATGGAAGTTAACGTATCCCACTATACCCAGCAAACCATAATTCAAAACTATGACCCCTACATAAAACATGTCATTTTCCTGTCACACAATCTGCATTCTACTGTGATAATGGATCATCCAGATTTAGGATATATTAGGGCTGACATGCAGATGATAACGCACCCGAAGAAGGTTCTTTGGGGTGGCAGCGAATGGTATCTTGTGACCGCAACGAGGCCTCCTGGCATCCGGTTCAAAAGTCGAAAGAACCGGCCAGGGTCTTCGTTGCACCTTTCTCAACTTTCCAGACTGTATCTGCTGGTGGCCGAGAGTCCGGTTCCGCGACAGTCGCATCGGCAGGTTCATCTCGGTCTTGCGATCTCTCAGAGTACCGCAGAGTCGGACGGACACCAAGGGTGGAACACAAGATTTTATATCTTGACCGTATTTGGCGGAAGAGTTTTGGATAATCCGTCTCGTCCGTTGCAGACGGATTAGTGCGCGGAAACTGTTCAATAAGTTCCAGAAGCTTACGCGTGTGGCTCATCGCGCGACTTATGGATAGTCTAATCAGGTTGTCCGTGTAAAAACGGGATGGGTCAATCAAGGACGTACTCATCACTACGTGCCTGTTTCTCGTATATTGACATCCACATTAACGCGAAGCCCTCGTAAAAGCCAAGCTCCTCCCACATCTCAAATCCCTTCGCGCGGCCTAATGCCCGTCCCTCGATGAGGCCATGGATTCGTCCGTGTGCGAATCCATCTTCAAATCCCGTTTCGTAGAATCTGGAGAGGTGCTTAGATGACTCGTGCGCAGGTTGAGATCAGATCCCATGCCGACGTTTGTTCAAGATGTACCAAGGACTCGAGATCGAAATCTCCCTCCATGAGATGTATCAAAGCTTGAGGGCAAGACTCGGAACTCGGAACTCGGAGACCGCCATTTAACAGGGGTAAATACGAGCGGATCAGTCCATCACTGTACTGTTTATCAGTTGGATGGATTGAGTGGGGTTGCCCAAGGAACTTAACTATGTTTCGCTTCATGGAGTAAGATATTCTAAGAGTAAACATAGTTGCCGTGACATTGTTCGACGCCACCAATCACAGTAACCGATTGAGAACAATTACCGCGTGTAGAAACCTCAAGAGATATATTTCCATGAGTCTCACAAAGTACCCGTCTTCTTGAAAGTGATATATATTACACAGGGGAAGGAGTACGGTATGGTGGGGGTGCGATTGAATATCGGGGCGATACACTCCCGCTGGCCACCGATCCTGAAGGGGTGGAGAGCGATGTGCCAAGAATGAACCGTGGCAGTGATGGCTTTTCCCATCTGCTTGTCCCATCGCCTACAGTGGTGGAGGGAGGGTAAGTCAGGTCGGATGATGCACTCGTTGGCGGCGAGGTCGTTGTAGGTGGGTATGAACCTGCCGTGGCTGATGGGGTATCGAAGGTATTTTTTTCAGGTGTTTGAATGAGTGTGAAGGGTTGCCGTGAAAGGAAGGGATCGACTGTAGGTCCTGACGAGTGTCAGGTATTTAGCTTGGCTTACTATAGGTGTTTAAAAACGTACGTTGGGCTTGGGAGAGCTGTCTACGACGCCTCCACATAAAAAATAATAGAAAAATAAGGATAAGGATGATTACGCCAAGAACTCCTCCTACGATGGCCCCTACTGGGGTTGAGGAGGTGGAATTTGACGTTGCGCCAGCTGTGGGACTAGTGGACGATGACTATATGTAGTTCGATTATCAGACCAACGGCATCGCGGAAACAAAATACCTTCTTACCTGTGGATTCGGAGTACGGGTAACATCCGATGAGAGTGAAGTGAAACCCAAAGGTGAGGAACTTGACAGAGTGGGAGTGTGAGATGAAGACTGCACCGATTTATTCGAGTTTGATGCGCTCGTAGCGGCAGAGGCGGCAGAGCTGCCACTTGGCACTGTAGTTCCCAAGCCCGTCGAAGAAGTCTGATAAGGGATTAAGTTGGGCCAATTCAGCCCGTATCAATGAACTGGCATACCTGTGTTGGCGAGGGAGGGGAGGATGTAGTAGGGTCAGCAGAGGTAGAAGATGACTAGATTTGTGAGCCTGTGAATCGGTTAACTCGCTACAATAACGCACCTGTCCACCAGCTGCAGAAACGTCATTGACAAACGAAACCCATTGTGATGGAACACCTGAGTCGTTGTCAGAGAGTGTTGTTATGTACACGGCCGCTACTCCAAGCGAAGCAATCTCTGATATTGTTTCACTATACGATCCAGTAGAGGGTGCCCTAGACAGAATGACTGCCTGTTTCGATGTAGGCGTTGATGAGGAGATTACTAATTTTGAGGCTGAAAACCCAGAATAAGAACTTTCGTAGGTGATAACGAGATTTGCCAAAGAGTAATAATCTGAACTGGCCGAATCGCCAGGCTCCAAAATAATCTGACGCATATAAGAACATCAAGATCGCCAAAATGGGTTTTAAGGTGACGCACGAAATTGAATCCTTTATCCTTTGCATGAGAAACCAGTGACTGGTATTGATTTACAGAAGACGGATTGGTACCATCGAAAAGAATGCCAGTAGGGCGTGCGGAGCTGTCCCATCTAGCGTATGTATCGATCTCCGCAATGATGCTTGATGAGGACTTGGATTCTAGTAGAAACGTAAGGTGAAATTTTACTGGAAAGCTAGTTGTACATACCAGTGCGTATGTAGCCTAAAACGATGGCATTCGGGTTACTAGATGGGCGCAAACGCGGTACACAATCGTTATAGGCTTGCTCAGGCTGTGAACCGCTCGATCCTGGGCCATCATCTGGATTAATGACAAGATAAAACGAAGTCCCTGAATGGGCGGATACACTGAAAAAGAAGTCGGTGACAAAGCCCTGTATTGTTTGGTGTAAAGATATATGCGTACGCTGACGAGATTGACGACCATCCGGAGCAGTCTCTACCGGGTTCGTAGTACAGAGGGGCAAATACCTAAATGACGAAGTTTAAAGTTAATTCTTGGTGATGAAAATCAGCAATCAATTGTCACGTACTCCTAGTGAATAGACACAGGGCACAACTCCTGTAAGGAGGAGTAGGATACCCAACATGCCCTTCAATCGACCACCGTAGAAGAACGTGGACGGTAATCAGTGGGAGTATGAGGGCATTATAGTTCTACCAGGTTCTACCCAGCTTCGTTGTTTCAAGTTCATGGGACCCTGACACATTGCGTTGATGATCTGATGGCTTTGCGAGTTTATGATCTTTGTTTAAATTGTTGCTCCTTCAAGCGAAGGAAGGAAGTGATCTGAAATGATCCCACGACATGTGCTGCGCTGGGAAGTTTGGAGCCAAGGCCGTGAAATTTGAATGGCTCAAGGTCTGTGGTTGCCTTGTTGCTTGGTAACCAAGCCAGACCTGTGAGGACTTGTTGAATTCGTTGGAGTCATGAGGTAATGCTAACAGTGGTCGACGTTAGGTTAGTAGCCCAAGATAAGGCTGAGCTAGACTTTTCAAAGATTTTAAAAACCTAATTATGCAATTCATGATCACAGTACGGTCATGATCAACCAAGTTGTATACTCGAGTACAACCCTCAGCAGTGGCACTCCCCATGCGTAATCTATACCTAGCACTTTGAGCTGTTTCGGCGATGGAGAATGATTTCATCCCATACCGAAGTCACGTATGGCATATGGCGGCCGACCAGATTTTGGTAATAGAGAAAATCTACAAGATTTTGCAAGTATAGTTGCAACAAGTCTCAAGTGCGAACGTTGAACATGTTGATGTGGTAACTTCGGAGCTTCCTGCCGATGGCGTTAGCTATACACAGAGCCAAAGAAACCTTTCACACGGCCGGAACTCGCCTTGACGCTCTCTCCATTCTCCCATCCCAAATGAATTTCGTCATTGATTCTGCCAGTGCCATGGGCCAAACAACCGTTATGGTAGAGGTGTGCCCTTCGATGTGGCCTCACCCCTGCCTCGTGCCCGCTTTATCTCCCATTTTTATTCTTCGCACAGTCAGTTATATGCCAAATGCCTCCAGTGCATGTTTGTTCCATGTCAAAGAATCCTTATCTCCTCCACCACAACCTCATGATTCTTTAACTATATACTCGGATGCGACTCATCCGGACCAACAGGGGGACTCTCCTCCTTTGAATTTTAATTAACCCTTTCATCTTCTAAAAATCGTTTGGCGAGCTGCTACAAGTCATCTCCCCTTCTCAAGTATGGTCAACCGGGTTCTTTCAGTCAAAGCTGGTAGCACATTTGGCATCAATGGGATAATCTTGACGCCGCTTACCCCGTCCTCACATGTGGGAGACTCAGATACTGAGATAGCGCAAGAGAGCTATCGGGTCACCTGATAAGCCGAAGGCCTCTAGGCAAGCTTCGAAGTTCCTATCTTGGTATCTATTCAGTCTCTGACTTTCATAGTATCTGGTGACCTCTCGGCGCCTCAATTCAGATATAAGTAGAGGCCCAAAATAGGCCCAATAGCCTAACTCCCTCTCTCAGGCCCACATGTCTCCCGTTTCCGTACCAGGCACTGCTACCACCGCTCAGGCGATCGTCAAGGATCTTCCGACGACGTTTAAGCATCCGCTGGATCCTTTGACGCCCGACGAGGTGTGATACTCGGTCTAATTTATGCTTCTTGCCACCGGATACTCAATTTTCTTATTTTAGATTGCCGCAGCTTCTCTTGTCATTCGTCACCATATCGCAGAAAAGACCGATGTTAAAGCGATCAAGTTCATTACTTTGTATTTGTTGCCTGCACCAAAGAAGGTTATTTTAGCCTACTTGGGTATCCCGTTGAGCCCGGGAGCGAAGCTTGAACCCGCGACACCGATTATTCGTCGTGCTGAAGCTGATGTACGTTTTTTTTTTCCTCTACTAAATTCAATGTATCCTATTTTCAACTTCAGTTCTTGGATGCTGTAAATGGGCAAGTCAATTCGTCTTGTTGGATGTTTTCTGTTGTGGCGCTGATTGTGGCTTTGTTAGACGCTCATACAATGCAATCCTGTCATATCGTGGCGCGAAGTGGGTGGTAGATACCTTGGAACAACTTCCAGGAGAACTCCATGCACAAATCTCTCCCGAGGAGTTGATAGAAGCAGAGAATGTGGTGAAAAATAACCCCTTGGTTCAAAAATTGGCTGCAGCAGTCGGTTCGTCTGATGAATGTTCCTACTTAAAGTATTTGACCTTGATATCACTGTTTAGGTGTTGAACCTCATCAAATTTTCTGTGATGGGTGGTCTATAGGCTACGATGAACGATTTCCTCAGCACCGAAGAGTCCAACAGGCTTTGACCTACGCGAGATATTCGGAGCACGATAACTTATATGCACATCCTCTGGTACGTTTACCGAGTGATCTGATCGGGGAACAAATTTGTCTCATTTACCATAGGACTTTGTACCCGTTATTGATACTCACACACAGGAGGTCCTGCATGTTGGTTAGTGCAGTCACTCCCCCCCTCCCCTAGGGAGATGTCTTACAAAATATACAGATTTCCCACCGATATATAAGGCAACTCCCAACGGGCCTATCCTTTCAGTTCCATCCACCATTCCCCTGCCTCTTGATACAGACAGCTTGAGTGCCGCGGGCCGCAAGCGTATCCCTCCCCCGAAAGCACCTCACAATTTCCTTCCCGACTTGATGGCAGAAGACGACAAGAAGTTCAAACTGCGCGATGACGTTAAGCCCATGCACATTGTCCAACCGGAGGGAGTCAGCTTCAAGATCAATGGTCATGAGCTGGAGTGGCAGAATTGGAAGATGCATATATGTGCGTATTTTGTCCATGCTTACGATGGCTTCTGATTAGCTTTTAGCATTTACCCAGAGGGAAGGAATTGCGCTCTCCACCATCACCTATAATGATCATGGAGAGGTGAGGCCCATCATCTACCGTCTGTCGTTGGCAGAAATGGTTGTCCCTTACGGTGCCCCCGAATACCCCCACCCAAGGAAATTTGCCTTTGATTCGTGAGCCACCTTTCATAGTACCATAACACGATACCGATTTTACTCTTCAGTGGCGAGTATGGTATGGGTACCATGGCGAACGAACTTTCTTTAGGGTGCGACTGCTTGGGCCAAGTACATTATCTTGTGAGTTCTATCCCCGCCAGGTCTTTGTTATATCTGATCGTCGACGAAGCCTGGCTCGTTTGTCACACACAACGGAAGTGCTATGATAATAAAAAATGTCATCTGCATCCACGAAGAGGATGACGGTGTCCTATGGAAGCACACCGATTATCGCCCAGGTGGACGTTCACAAACTGTTCGTCGCCGCCGACTGGTCATCAGCATGGTCTGCACATTAGCAAACTATGGTACGTAGTTCATCGTTGATTATCCCTTCGTATATTTCTCATTCGAATGGTAAAGAATACGTCTGGAATTACTATTTCTACCAAGACGGTGGTATCGAGTTCGAAATCCGCCTCACCGGTATCCTACAAGTATACATTGCAGAGAAGGACGAGCCTAGTCCATTTGGCACCCTCGTTGCACCAGGTGTCAATGCTCAGAATCACCAGCACATCTTCTCCGTACGCATTGACCCCATGATCGACGGCATCAACAACTCCGTCGTGGAGTCCGACACCATCCCCCTCCCCGACGCCCCAACAGGTTCTACGCTCAACTTCGCTGGAAATGCCTTCATCGTGAAGGATACAACCCTTAAGGAGGAGACAGCACGCCAGTATGATTACCAAAAGGAGCGCCGCTGGAAGATAGTTAACCCCTCAAGGAAACACTACAGCAGTGGTAAGGACGTTGGGTATAGTATTGGAATGAAGGGTGGTGCGACACCGATGATGGCCCGCCCTGACAGTTGGGCGGCGAAGAGGGCAACATTCATCACGAAAGCACTGTGGGTGTGTCGTGAAGTTGAGGAAGAGATGGGCGGGCGGATGTGGCCGGCGGGTAAGTACGTTGCTCAGACGAGAGATGAGCCCAACGATTCTGTGGGAAAGTGGGTGCAGGGCAAGCAGAACGTCGACAACGAAGATATTGTGCTGTTCGTGACCATTGGTAAGTCTTCGATAGTGCTTTATCTGTGGTGGGCGCATGGATGTCTAACTCTATACCTGCCAGGCACAACCCATATACCAAGACCTGAAGACTGGCCAGTCATGCCGGTTGAGCACCTAAATGTGACTCTCAAGCCCAATTCGTTCTTCAAAGCCAATCCAAGCATGGATGTTCCAGGAACCTTTGATCAACGAAGCGTCCCTGCATTCTCTAACGGCTCCTCCAATGGCCACACCACAAATGGAACAGCTATGGCTACCAACGGCCACAATGGCTGCCACTAGTTTGGACAGAACTACGACTTCGGAATTCGTATTCACCACTGCATTGCCACATTGGACTATCTGTATCCATCCTCACCCCTTCATGTTTATCATGCTCTGCATTTGGCTTTCCGCAATTGTACATATATCGCAACCAATACATCGCCAATTTGACTATTTGCACTTGAGTCTGTCGAAAGTCCTGATAGGTACTCAGATAACGGATCCCATGGAGAGCACAGTGTAGCAAGAGCTGAGAATTTCCTATGTTTCGCCTTTCTTTGGCTCTACAGCTTTCGACACCGCTTACAATATAATGCAGAATGCATACATAAATTATGTGTCTTCCTCTGGGCTCTCTATATTCCCTCAAGAGTCGCTGAAGGCGGTCTGTTCCACGCGTGTCAGGGTATCGATCTAGACAGCTGCCACCGATGCAGAAAAAAATTGCCAAAAGAGTACAAGTCTGCCAGTGAATGACATTGGGACCCCAACACACAAGGAACCATCAACGTAGCCTAAATCTAAATCAGATAACGATAATCTATCCAATTTCATCTAACACCTACACGCGCCCACAATGATTGAACCAATCCACAACTGTCTTGATCTACTGTAGTCTACTGTCTATCGCCGTGAAATACGATGTGTAGTCACACTACCACAGCGCTGCCGAGCTTGATGGTGATATAAGAGTAACATGTCCTCTCACGGTCTCCGACTACCACACCATCCTCCCATCAGACTTGGTAATCCCAATTATATGCCTTGCTGAACTCTACACCAGAAACATGGCTCCGCGTTCTACTATCTCCTCTTTTCCGCAGGAGCTGTTAAAAGAGATCGCACAGTGCCTGAATACTGCTGATCTCGTACAACTGTGCCCCACCTCTACGCGTTTTTATGATGCTGTTGTGTGGATTTTATATAGGGACATCACACTGGACGCCATGGAAAAGGCTATTCGTTGCTTCCGAACGATTGTTACGCGACCTCAAGCAGCCTTAGCGATTAGACGATTACATTTGTGAGCACTGAGTATAGCTTCTTCCAGTTGTATTTTGCTGATTATTACATACATAGGGACGTACAATTTAACGACTCGGAGGTTCCTTCAGATTTCTTCCTGCTTACAGCTTCCGCGATCCAACATGCAACGTTTTTGAGTCTTTTGGACTTCAAAGGGCTCGGACTTGTTCCCGTCTTCAATTATCTCCAGGATGTTTCGTTGGAGCACCTAACGACCTGTATAATGCCATGCTCGCCTGAGACACAGCTCTTCCTTCGCCGTCACCAGAATATTACAGCATTGACTGTTTTACCTGAACTTACAACACTTCCGCTTCCGTCTGCCTATCTCCCGAAGGTCGATCACCTTATCGCAACTGCCTCCGTGGTCCAAGCACTGTGTCCTATTCCCGCGCTAGAGACTCTTTATATGATTTGGGACCATGGTGACACTGCCAGTGTGGTGGCAGATACGGTCCTCTTATCTCTGTCGGAGTCACAGAATCTTCGATATATCACCAATGCGTTCTCGGTAGAGAATGGTGTAGTTAATGCATTGGCTACACACTTGCCTAACGTTGAACACTTAGGATTCAAGATCGACCTACGGTACACCAACTACAAGGTAAATTATGACTTTTTTATTTCTGAGTAATGGTTATTATCGTAAATTCGTAATAAAACTTATTGTAGGATTTCTTGAGTATCCTTGGGTCAAAACTAGGGTATTTTCATCTCCTGTCATATCTGGACATCGACATCGAAGACTCGAATACCCCCAGCATCCCCGAAATCAGCGAAGATTTCGAAACACTGTTCCAGTGGGGAATTCTTTGCCCAAAGCTCCAAGAAATTGCACTCCTTGGTGAGCTGTCTATGCCATGCTACATAATTTACTCGAAGTAACGTATGTGATTGTTCACGTCAAGATTTTACATGGCATCGGACCAGTTGGAACAGTAATTGTTGGGTACCCCGTCCACAGTGTGGCGCCATAGGGGTACAATGGTTAAGATGGGCCATTGACAGTGGGAAATACTCATCCCTTAACGCAGAGTCATTCAAGGCTATAAATCACTATTGCGAGGAATATAATGGCTACCTCATGTAAGCTTCCTTATCTAACACCTGTGCCGTGCTCACCGCTGTTTTTCTTTTTCTTTTGCACAGGGATGACAATGAAGACGACGAAGGCGACGAAGACGAGAATAGTGCTATGGACTTCAGCTGAATTATTTACTATTTAGTCTACATTCGAATATACCTGCCTTTATTTATAGCTAGTTGTCAGGAATTATGCCCCCTCAAATTTCAAAAATGATTGTTTGTAACTTCGAAAGATTTGGATCAATGACACCTAAAGCGCATGACAATCCAAACGCCTTCAACATTCAGGCGAAGCCATTTGTACCCAACAAACTGTCTAACCTACATAAGGGCGCGTCACCAAGCAGGGCCAGACCGCACTACAAGCCCCAACCCACCCGTTCTTCAACGTGACCGATTGGGGTAACAGTGGCGCTAATTAAGTCTACTAACAAATGTTCACAACTCGTAGCAGTGAGGGTAGGAATCCAATGACGATCGAAGGGATGTTGGTTGTCAGGAGCTTTTGGCCATATCCAGTGTACTGCCATTCAGTGGCTTCCAAAAACGCTGGCCGAAGGAATGGACGTACACTTCCATCAAAAGCTCGTGTTTAGTCCTAAAACGGCACCCACCCGTCCTTGCCGCTGTGATACCACCGGATGCCTTGAAAAAAAAACGACCAGAGTGAGCATCGAACACTTATTTTTGAATGAGGTAGGTAGCTTACCGAGTAGCCTGACTTCGGACAATGTTGGCCGAAGTACTCTCCACCTGTTAAGTCTCCGGAAGTTCTCGTTAACATCGGCCGGGCTATGGGTTAATGGTTCTTCGGGCATGATCACCATGCCAACGCTTAAAACTGTGGCAACTGGTAAAAATCCTATCTTTGAGTCTACAATTCTTAACAGATCCTACGCAAATATTCAGTATACGAACAGCTAAGACTGCAGGAAAAATTAATGAATGAGAGATATGACCTTGTAATCCAAATAGGACTGGCCGGGATTAATCATGAGACCCAACTTGTCGACGGTTGGCAGATGGGCGATGAGAGCGTCGATTAAACCCGCCTCCTCTAAAGTAAAACTAATATTAACTGATCTAAGATTTGGCGAGTGAGAGAGTGGTGCAAAGGCTGCATAAGGATTAATTTCATTCCCGAAATCCCATAGCATATATAGCGTCTCCAGTAAAGGTATTGGATAGAGGGATACGACAGTAGATGTGACCGCGACGAGATTTTTAAGTTTGGGGAGGTGAACAGTTTGTACTGACGGATATGACTTAAGGTGAGGGTAGAGAGTGAGAGTGACGATGTTTAGATGGCGTTGAAGGAACAGCCATAGTTCCGGTGAACAGGGAATTGAACAAACTTCCAGGTGTTTCAATATCAGGTCTGAAAGATGTTCGAAAGCGGGGGCAATATATTTGAATCCTGCGCCAATCA
Organism: Myochromella boudieri; assembly: GCA_018221655.1. Classification (NCBI taxonomy): domain Eukaryota; kingdom Fungi; phylum Basidiomycota; class Agaricomycetes; order Agaricales; family Lyophyllaceae; genus Myochromella; species Myochromella boudieri. The sequence continues at coordinate 37,024 of JABCKU010008174.1, forward strand.
GAAGCTTGGTACGGCGAACTGCAGCGGCCGTAAGCCTGAAGAAATTTGAAAAGAGTTCATCACAGTCGAATGTTCTATGCAAATAATCGAGAAAATGCCAGTGTCAGAAGAGAATTTAAGTGTGTCGAAATGTTACTGCGACCACAAACTCACATGCTTAACCATCTGACTGCTAAAGCGGCTTGTGGCCGAGCGATAACTGTCTGGAAGCAACGGACAGCATTTTTCGCTGTAGTGAGAGTCAAGTTACGATATAAAGAACGAACTGCAACGGCTTGGAATCGTCGTGAGGTCAAACAGAGTTGTAAAAGTGTGGCAATATCCAGAAAGTGCACGATCTCCGTCAAGATATCTTGTGGGATCGAGGAAAGGGAGAAACAGATCATTGAACTGGTACTGCCAATGTAGATGTAGGAGTTCATTGGCACAACTTTTCGACACGAGGATGGACTGTGGGAGACTCAAGGATGTGCCGTGTGTTCGGCATCATTATTTTATAGAGTTGTGTCAATGAATCCAGGAATGAAGTCAGATTCTAGTATGCACAGCAATTCAACTACAAGTACTTGTACAGAGTGGATTTATTCCTAGTTCATGCTTTCCGATATCCCAAAGTCTATCATTGCAAAATCACAGTCTTCCTCTCAGATCGGCCGCGAGTCACTCTTTTCTATACTTCTGGTAATAATGGATCAAACCAGTCGTCTGGAGGAGCGACATATGGATTCAATGAAGGTTAGTTCAAAGCAAAGGGTGACGTACAGAGCTATCGTGACCCTTGACATCGCTGGGCTTCTCAAGCTGAGCGAGAATGTTCTTGGCGAGCACTTTTCCGAGTTCGACACCCATTTGGTCTGTGTGCATATTGATGCGTCAGTGACCGTGCGTGAGAGGAAAGGGAAGATATCATACCAAATGAGTTGATGCCCCATACAACACCCTGCACGAAGATCTTGTGCTCGTATAGGGCAATCAGCGCGCCGAGCGTTGCAGGCGTGAGCAGGGGGAAGATAATGGAGTTGCTGGGCTTGTTGCCCTCGAACACCTTACTCTTTACTAGGGCCTCACTCGCATTTGCGCCAACCTCCTTCCTTACCTCCTCCTCGGTCTTTCCGAACGCCAGCGCCTCCGGCTGGGCGAAGAAGTTGGAGAGGAGGATGCGGTGGTGTTTGGAGTTGGCGATAGGGTTTTGTGTTGTAGCTGGGGCGATGAAATCGGCAGGGATGATCTTCGTGCCTTGATGCACGAGTTGGTAGAACGAGTGCTGGCCGTTTGTGCCTGCGGCACCCCAGATAATGGGCTGATAGCACGAAGATATTAGACAACTAAGATTGTCCCGGAACTGGCTTATTACATACGCCAGTCTGATAGTCCACTCGCTGCCCACCCTTGGTGACAGTCTTTCCGTTGGACTCCATATCTCCCTTTTGGTGCGGAAATGATCGATTAGTAGGATGGAGTAACATGCCAAAAAAGGTTTACCTGTTGGAAGTAGTCTGCGAATTTGTGAAGGTATTGGTCGTAAGGAAGGAGGGCGTGCGTTTGAGCACCTGTGATCATAGCCATTTAACACTGTAACGCAAAGAGAACAAAATTTCTGACCATAAAAGTCGTTGTACCAGATACCCAAGACTGCAAGGATAACAGGCAAGTTTTTCTCGAGTGGCGTTTCCTTGAAGTGTTTATCCATGCCGTGTGCACCCTTCAAGAGCTCTTCGAAGTGATTGTATCCAATTACCAGGGCAATCGAGAGGCCAATGGCACTCCACAGACTGTACCTGCCACCAACCCAATCCCAGAACTGGAACATGTTACTCTCAGAGATACCAAACGCCGTGACGGCCTTGGTGTTGGTACTGAGGGCCACAAAGTGCTTCGCAACATGTGCTTTGTCCTTCGCAGTCTGCAGGAACCACTCCCTTGCGCTCTCGGCATTGGTGATGGTCTCCTGTGTAGTGAAGGTCTTGCTGGCGATGATAAACAGGGTCCGCTCAGGGTCGCAAATACGTAATGTCTCCGCAAGGTGAGTGCCATCAATATTGGACACAAAGTGTGCAGTGAGATCGCGTTTTGAGTATGCCTTGAGCGCCTCCGTGACCATAACAGGGCCAAGATCCGATCCACCGATACCAATGTTAACGATGGTGTTAATGGTTTTGCCGGTGTATCCCTTCCACGCGCCACTGCGTACAGCGTCAGAGAACTCCTTGATGTGCGCGAGCACGCCCGAAACTTCGTCCACGCCGCCCTCCGAAATAGAAAAATCATTGAAGTTGCGCAGTGCAACGTGAAGCACCGCACGGTCTTCAGAGGTGTTGATGTGTTCACCCGAGAACATCTGGTCTCGGACCTTCTCAACCTCGGCCTCACGAACGAGAGAGAAGAGCGTGTCAAGGACGGGTTGTGAGACCAAGTTCTTGGAATAATCGAGGAGGAATGTCACATCTGGACCATCGGTGGAGGAGTACTCGCGCGAGAATTTTGAAAATCGTTCAGGATCCTGAGCAAAGAGGTCTTTGAGGACGAGCTTGGAATGCTCAGAGTCGTGGATCGTCTGGAGTGCCTTCCAGGAGGCGTAGCCTGTTTACTTGTCAATATAATATATAGGTACTGAGCTCTATGGCATACTTGAGGCGAGTTTTCCTGACATTGTGGTAGTTAGAGAAGAAGGAATATTTCGGACCTGAGCAATGGAATTATATTCCACTCGGAGTTCCTCGAGATCTAATCATAGCCAATCAGTCTCCACGACGGCGTTCCGGCCCGGACATTGTCCCTTCGCTATTCCTAAAGTTTGTTCCCAATGCAACCGCCAACACCGTCTTGAGTCAGAGGAACTTCTCAGAGTGATGTGTCTTTAAAACATTTCACGAAGAACGAGACTATACAAAACGAGACTGTTCTTTATGTCTGCGTGTCTGATATATATATCCCCCTGCTTGTCCAGCTTCTACGCCCATTTCTCAATGTCTTCTGCAGATGGTCCAACAGGATCCTCGGAGGCAGCAAGGTTGCATTGATGGAACGCACGCACTTGGTCTTGCGTAAAAGCGCCGACAACCGTGTGCAGCACTCCCCTGTTATGGAACAGCACAAGATCCCTCTCATGCCTGGCATGCGTTTAACGTTATTCGAACTTCGGAATCAACGTAACGGCTTACCAGTCGTGCGGGTATACGAGCTATTATTGTTCCGCAATGTCAACACCGTATACCTTATCAAGAGATAAATCGAAACCGCTCACTGTAGGTGCGATTCCAGGCCTTTGCATCATGTACAGCAAGTCTCTCACCTCCTTTAGGTTTGTTACGCGTGCCCCGTCTGCATAGAGCGCGCCTTCCCGGTTCGCACCATCCGGAAGCGGCTCGACAAGGAGCTCAGACGCCCCACACGGGTGAACCTCAAGGTGCAACAGACCTGTTACAGGATTCTTCCAAAGCTATACGTGCGGGAAGATAACAGTTAACCAGCTGCCTCTAGGGGTAACACAATCACAACATACAACTGGGAATGTCTTGCATTTTGCCTCTTCCCAAGGCGGCAGCTCATCCAGTGGCAACTCGAGGCCGTCTGACTCGATCCCCAGCCCAGTCGGCATAGCCTGCGCGGGTGCCATCCAGACATATGGGTGTGGCGCATATCTCACCCTTGTGCGCACCGCGAGGCTTTTTAATGTTGGCGGGAGGATATCGAACATTGTCCGCCCTGACACAAACGCCGTCGTGCCAAGTGGCACAGGTAGCTCGTCTCCCGTTCCATCATCATACCTGCAGACTTGCTGCTGCCCCTCAGGAACGATGAGCCCGTAGAGGGTAGTCACCTTGGGTGGGGACAAATCGTATAAAGCAGCATCAATGTGCCATCGATAGAAACGCGTTACACCCTGAGACTCGTCTTCTGGGGAGACGCGCGTCTTGTGAAAACTTGTGTGGCTGGGGTGCTTGAGCTTGGCCTCGGCGAGACCTTCGTGGTTGTAGACGGTGCCGTTACCGATGAGCTGTACTTGTGGAACACGCGGGATGGTTTTGAGGTCTGGGTGGAGGATAGATTTCTTAGTCCCCTCGGTCTTATTGTTCCCATGCCCATAGCTCTCTGATTCGGGATCGAAAGCCTGGAGACTCAGATAAATTACTTTGTGTAATACATTACACATAATCGCAGAGATATACCTTGGTCAGAGTGTACTGTTGTTCGGGTGTCAGTGATACGTTACGGAATAAGAGGGCGTCATACTGAAGGATATGTCAATTTTTAGAAGAGGGGTATTTATTATTGGTCGAACCTTGTATAGGGCATCCCTAACCTCTGCAAACTGAGTGGTGTCCAAGTTGCCCGGATCAATCCCCCGAACCTCCCGACCAAAGTCTGTAAACTTCGAAGCATCCGCCGTAGAAGGGAGAGGTAGTGGTAGTAGTTCAATAGCCATGGAATTTCTAAAAAAGGGGTTGTCTAGCTTCCTCATACCCAATATATTGTATCTCAGAGCCGTTATCTCGAAAGAGAAACACGCGGAAAATACGATAAGAAATCATTAGACTCATGGCGCAAGCAATTCTGATAACATTCCGTTGATGTGCGGCCTGACTCACGATAACCCGATACATGGCATGTTGTTTTCATGTTTTAATTTGTTGCATGGGGCATGAAAGCAATAGACGAACATACAACCAGACACTGAGTAAGAATAGACCTCCACCACGCCAACAATAACCTAGATGGTTGTCTCGTAGGGAACAGGGACCATGGTCTGGGGAGTATTCTGGGCGGTAGAGACGGTGCGGGCCTCACGAGGCTGGATGGGAATGCGACGCAAGTTGATGCGCTCTGACAATAATATTGAGGACTAAATGTAACACAGAAATGGTGGAAGAACTCACCTCCCTTGGCCTTAGCAGCAGCATGTGCCTCGTGGTTGCTCTTTACCCGGTCCAAGAATTCCTGTCGGCATTTTGAGTGACGGACGTGCTCCACACGGAGGTTGACCCGCTTCTCAATGTAGCGGTTTCCGACAACCTTGTACACGATCACACCAACAGAGGAGGGGGTAACATTGTACACAATTCCGGTGCGTCTAAGGATACGTATGAGCATGTGTGCACCATGCAGCAGACATGCGCTAGACGAACCCATGGTAGTACTTGTGGGGCATACCCTTTTGTTGAGAGGCATTGGCCTTGATGTCAACGATGTCTCCGACGTGGTAGTTGACGAGGAAGGTGGACAATTTCGTAGGGCCGTGCTCTACGATCTATTAGTTAATTACACTGACTAGTGATGTTCAATTTGCGCACCCTTGAAGCCCCGCTTGAACATATGGCGCGTGCGCGCGCGGTAACCAAATGAGTGCGGCATCTTGAGGACTAGGAAATGTGTGAGATATGGTGAAACACTGGACGAGCAAAGGTTGGACGTACGTCGGCTGGGTCGTTGGCGGTATCGACGGGGCCAATGAGATGCAAATTTGGACTGAACGGCAAATGCCGAGTGGCTGAGGCGTGGTCCTTTACAGTTGTGGCGGTGAAGCAAGTTGTGTTTACCATCATTTGGCCTTTCCCGATTATTTGAGCCCAAGGGAAATATCAAGTCGGTCGTCGTCGCCTTCCTCAAGACAAAATGCCTAGGTAATGTCGTCGTTCTTCGCGATTGAATTAAAAGTTGATAGTGTTTTGTAGGGCCCCGCGGAATCACTCCAAAACGTGAGCGTTTTACATCAAGATCCACCTTGTGTGGAGGGTTGCAATCGTGCTAATAAGCCGTGCCCCATTGCCTTATAACTTTTTAGTTACAAGGTTCCTCGTCGACCTTTCGAGTCGGCTCGTCTCGATGCCGAGCTCAAGGTACGTACTTCCACACTTGACCGCACCATTTTACCTCTTACACGCGTGCAAAGCTCGCCGGCGAGTATGGTCTCCGCAACAAGCGCGAGATTTGGCGCATTGCTCTCACCCTTTCCAAAATTCGTCGTGCCGCTCGTGAGCTTCTCAAGCTCGATGCCAAGGACCCCAAGCGTCTCTTCGAGGGTAACGCCTTGATTCGCCGTCTCGTGCGCATCGGTGTGCTTGATGAGGCCCGTATGCGTCTCGATTACGTGTTGGCTCTCAAGATTGAGGATTTCTTGGAGAGGAGGCTGCAGACCCAGGTCTTCAAGATTGGTCTTGCTAAGAGCATTCACCATGCTCGTACCCTCATCAGGCAGCGACACATCCGGTACGTCTATTTCCTTCCTTATCTGCATTGTGACCGACACCTACTTGCTGTAGTGTTGGCAAGCAGATCGTCAACGTTCCCTCATTCGTCGTCCGCCTCGACTCCCAAAAGCACATTGACTTTGCCCTCACTTCGCCCTATGGTGGAGGACGCCCTGGTCGCGTCAAGCGCAAGCGTGCCGCCGCCGCTGCCAAGAAGGAGGAGGGTGGGGATGACGAGGACGAGGAGTAAATTAGTCACTCTCATCCTACCATGCTCTGTGATCAGTATCATAAGAAATGTCTCCCTTTATGAATATGCTCCATGCAATTTTCTTGGCGTGCAGCGTTCACAATTATCATGAGATTTTCCTCCGTATGTTAAGGGTATATTATATTTCATCGGTCCTTCCGCTAAGGCTCCTGTGAAGGTATATAGTACTAGATAATAATTTCTATCGTCTATGAAAAGCCTGTCTTGATATTTGGTTTGAAGATCGGCAGAGGGTGTGCCTACGCAAAAAAAAAGTGAATACATATTGAAATACGGATTGTTGCAGGAAAAACAAACCTCAGTATTGAATACATATTCTACGCTCCTGTTAACAATTGTCTAGAGATGGCAACAGAAGGACGTACCGTCAAGTGGTAATGTGCTCGAGTCGTCGAATAGCAGATATAGGTACTTGAGAGTCTCACTCTAAACATGGGAAGCATCACGTTAGAGACTATAACTCAATAGTAGGCGAAGTATATCTACTTACCATCAAGAACGTTTCCATTTTATCTTCATGTCTCACTGGCACCTCGTCAACGTTGATGATAGTAGCATAACCTCCCGTCAGTAGGCGACAATGTTTCTCGATAGATTCGAATATATTCCAGCCATGCTCACGGTATATTTGGTCACCAGTAAGGCGATACGCGATGAAGAGGGATTCTACAGTTTCAGGGCTGCAAACCCTGATTAGTTGACAACTTTGAAAGAATACAAGATGTTGACTTACCGAAGCATATAGCGCGCATCGTATGGAGGAAATTCGCCGGGGCTATGGAAAGACCTCAGTTTTGTGAAAAGGATAAGATCAAGAACTGTACCACTAACCGTGCACCCTTGATGTACCAGTCGGTAGGTGCGTTCGCAGTCCCATCCATTCCATCACTTGCTATTCGGAAGTGTACAATTTCAGGTGAGAGTCCACTATGAAAATGTATTTATACGTCTCAGAATGATTTAACGATAGGAGGAAAACATACGTAGCAGTGTCATGTGTTTCCATGCAGGTTTTGATTAGTTCCACGCCCGTTTTCCAATCTCGTTTCCCCTGCGTCGACAATTCTTTGTCGAGGGGGGGAACGGATACCTTGTCGACAAGTGCCCCCGTCCTCGTTGCTCCTAGCATGAGTGAACCGCCGAGGAAGCAGACCAGGTGGTCCTGTTTAGGTGTTAGTCGCCATGAGCTATCATTTTACCATGTTAGAGGAGTGGACACGAAGGCCATGGAGCGTTGGTAAACATACATTTCTCCAGAACCGTCGTTCTCAGGGATCAGTTCTGCTGTGTATGTCATCCTCGCCTTCGTACTCTTTTGTATAAGGTGGTTGTGGATTGCCGTCATTGCGTCATCGTACATCTATTGAAGCAATGATCAAAGAATAAAACGAACAAGCCTAGGCTTCACTCACGTCACCATAGACAGCTTCTGAACCACCCTTGGTGACAGTAAGCTGCTGAGGTCGATGCACGAAAAAAGGATATCCTTACAGTTTGTAAGTATTGTTTTCTGGTATCGTAATTACTCAGGTGCAAACCAGTAAATGATATGAATCTTACAGCAAATATTCGTAGTATGAATCGCCTCTTGATCCCAGGCGAATGGCAGAAGTAACATATGCGCCTTCGTCGATGCTAATGTAAACAGATTTAGATACCTAGCGATAAGAAAGAGGCAGTTTTGAGCGTACCTCATATAGATAGAAGCTAAGCCATGGGGTAAGCGAGCAGTCTTAATGAGGCGCATAACCTGCAAATGGATCCTTATTTGTGATGTTGACCATGGCCCCCCAAAAAAGACATACATTTTCAACTCTTCGCCAGTAAACGTCGTTGTCGGTTAGGTGGCTCAAATAACGGAACTCCAATTGGAGAGTGGACACCTCAGCAGTGCTGACAAGGTTACGAGATTCTGGGTCGTTCAGACCGTGGCCTTTAGCCAGGTTAATCATTGAATAAGGCAGTCCAGACGGTGTATCAAACGCAGGAAGGATTCTGTCTGCTAATTCTGTGGCTTTTCGGAGGTACATGGGGTCGCCGGAAGACAAGTTGTACGCAGATAGCAGTCCACCCAACACACGGATTGTAGTCTGCCGGGATGAGTGCGAACAATGAGTTTCAGACTGGTATTTGCTGTTATGGCACAGACCTCGAATGTGTTAAACTTCCCATTCCTATCCAAAGTCATTTTTTCTGCGACCCATGTTCTGGCGCGGGTATATTCGTCGTTGAGACCCATTAATAACATAGTGTCGATGGAGTCCACTACGAAGTAACCAATTCCGCCTGCAGGTGATAAATCGGATCCCTTTTGGCTGATAGGATGATATTCGTCGGAACCCATTGCGTCACGTTCTATGTCGCGTCAGGAGACATATTTGTCGATTTTATACCGTTAAAACCTCACCGTATGCATTCCAAGCATGCTACGAAAGACTGCTCAATATTCGTGGAAAGAACGCGTTAGCTTCAAACTCGCGCACCTTGAATGCTGCGACGACCGCATCCCGTTTAGGCACATCAGCAGGTAGATGCACGAAGTTGTCTGACACAGTTGGTGGCTGCGAGGTATCCCAATGCTCAGAAAACCCGATCCATTCATTCAGAACGTTCATGAATATGGCTGGGTCATGCTAAATATATCGTTAGGCTTCCTTAAGCGCTCGTATGGAATGCCTTCACATACCCTGTATGTGAGAGCAATAGCACCTAACAAGACCAGGGCTGATAGGTACTTGAAGGCACCCAAAAGCGCTGTGTTGCCATCTTGAGGACTCTAATACGTGGCAATGGTCAAGCTGAGGAGCGTAAAAAGAATATGCGCATCACAGACTTTTTGATCCTTGGACGAAACGCGCTTGGATGGTCCCTTCTTCTTCTTCCTGGGACTCTGGATTTCCGTCATTTTTCCCTCTGTTCCCTCAGCTCGCTGGCTGTGGGGAGAATTCTCACTGTCAGTAAATAGTCCGAGACCCCCGAATCAGGCTAACACGGGCACGTGATTTAGGTTATCAATTATCTGGCAGTTGGTTTTTGAACTTGTTCAAGTTGTGAACTTGGGCATCTTTCGGAATCTCCAGCCCGATTCACAATTTCATACGATAACCCAACACTTGTGCATACTACTTCACGCAAGAAACCAGTGGTCTTGATGACTCAGTTGACTACCATACCTCCAGAGATATTGGACAGAATATTTTCGTCGGTCCCTTCGCCAAACGATTTACTGTCCGTTGCCCTCTCATCGAAATTCCTACTAGATCTCGTCATTCCGCGACAGCTTTACTATCGTCGTATCAGCTGCGAGATTTTGCGCCCCAAGCTTTGGGAGACATTGGCATCCAAGCAAAGTATATCCTTTGGCTGCTACAAGCTCTACATTATACCGCGCATTTCTCTTTTCAAGGAGAAAGACCGTTGTCTCCCACCATCCTTAGATTTTCCTGAGGATCTTCCAGGGAAAGAAATCAACCCTAAGGACAGGGAGCGATCCGTGGAATGTACTTCAGCCCTTGCAAGCGCAATCAGGAACATGCCACATTTGGATCATTTTATTTGGGACGAAGCCGGCATCAAACCTGGAAAACAGCTTTTAGCGGCCATTTTTGAGACATGCTCGAACCTCACAGAGCTTGAACTTTCTATTTGGGGAGGATTTTTGGAAATCGATCTTTCAAGCTTACGTGTACGTTCCTTTGACCTCATATAGTATGTCTAGCTCATGATTCCTTAGTCCTGGCGCCTCTCGAGGCTTGCTCGATTTTCATACCGTGCCAGGTGTACAGACCCGACTACATCAGAAAATCAAATCAAAATTCTTTCCGCGGTCCTGAATGCCTTGCCGCTCCTAGAGGACGTTTACCTTAACATCGATTTTCCGGACGCCGACCCGGACGGTATACTCAGGGAAGCAAGGTGGCCCAAACTCCGCCGATTCAGCGTCTGTGAATCATTATTGACCGAGAGCTATCCGCGCTTTTTTGAATTCCATGGCGAATTGGAAGCGCTAAACGTGGAGCATGAAATAGGCACAACAATTGTCGATGATTTCCGCTTTTCACATATGCCCAAGCTACGGCAGCTCCAGTCCACTTATATCCCCAGCCTGGAGCAGTTTGAAATGGACATTAATCGCAATTTAACCCACCTTGATATCACTCCCGATCTTGGCGATGAAATGTGGCGGTTAGAGGGCCTCCTGGAAGACTGCCTTTCTTTGACGACCCTTGTTCTCCATTTAATGACCCATGACCAGAAAGGACTAATCAAAGCCTTGAAATGCGTTCCTCAAATCAGATGCCTGCAGCTCGATTGGCTAGACGTGACCGAGATAGAGAGTAGACAAAGAGTGAGGAAGCTTCACATTTAAAAGAGTTAAACAATCTAAAACTCTTCACTCGTACAGGAAGATCTACAGGAAATACTGGCGCAACTACCCAATTTGACTGAGTTTCGGTCTGTTGTGAGCATTATTAGCCCAATTGAATGCCATTGCCTCCGAGTATCGTGGTTTGTTACTCTAGTTCCACTAAAGTTTGAGCCAATACTGAGAGCTGGTTAACTGTTTAGCGGGGTTCCTGATGGTTCCAATGAGCCACTAGATACGCGAGTCCTTCCTGTGATAGTGCAATGGTTCCCCTCCGTCACGCACATGGAAGTGGACTTTGGAGGGCAGAGACGGTTCTACCTTGTTTGCCGCTCTCCTGAACAACCTGTATGCTATCAAGAGGTGCAATCTAAATGGCCTCCATGGTGTGATTTCTATTCTGGGAGCCTCCGAGCATTTTAGGCGAGTTGTAATTTGGAGATGAAACCATTTGATATAATCGTAGCAGTGTGGGTCTTTCATCCTATCCGAGACTGAGATCAGGTTCATATATTTTCAGTGTTGTAGATTAAAACAGGATCTTGTTCAAAATGTTTGGTTCGGGAGGCTTCAATTTCTATTTACGTGCCTGTGCTATGTATGGGGGTGAGCTGTGCAAACACTTTGGCACCAATGACATGGGGTTGGTGGCTGCATGCCGACAGAGGACGTCGACTTCGAGAACAATATCAAAGAAAGATTGGCCGTCAAGCGGTTCAGATACTCCCGGAGATCTGCAGCATGGACCTGGGTATATGTTTGGGGATACAACTAGGGGGTCCGAGTCCGTGACCAGTATTTGGCGAGAGTGCAACCCCACCCCCGTGTCTGCGGATTGACATGTTGGAAGTGTGGTATAGTGAATTTTTCAAAAATTAAACAAAGTATATGCCACATTATTCGTCTTTGTCCAGCTCCAAGTCGGTATTGGTATCATCATTGTCCACTATAGCTGCTACTCTTTCAATAGCTCCTTCACTGCATTTTTCCCTGCTTTATCCAATACCCAGTGACAAACCCGCGGCGTGTTACCAGCCTACTGGTCAAACTTACACGTTGGCTGGAGAATATTATTGGGCATTGATCAAGACGATCCAAGCTTTATTTCCAGGTCCGTTGTATCGCAATAATTTTGTGCATCTACCTTTGCGTCCAGGGAGGCATTAAGTCATTCTTCTAGTACTAATTCCGCGGAAAATCTATATAACACATTCTCGACGTCAGTGGCCAGTTCCCGTAAGGCGTCCCGGAGGTGTTGGTATGCACAATGATAATGACTGTGATAGTAAATAACGGCTATTGGGCCGCAACGTCAGGCGGTTTCTAATAAAGCAAATTACGAGCCATGAAGCTCCAAAAACATATGTTGGGTGCAAATTCAAAAAAGTGCCAAAAGTGTTAACAACATGTAGCAAGTAAGTGGCCAATATTGTTGCGAGTACAATTTTTGCCTGTAGCGTGTTGACCCCCCGCCCTCTACGCTGATCATAACATTAAATTTCTGGCGTATTCCATTGGACAACTCACAAGATCAGATGCATCGCAATTGCGAAGAGACTCGTCGCAACGCCTGCAAAAATGTCCTAAAGATACTGTATATCACACTAACCGATAAACACTTGCCATACCAAAGGATAAGGGGGAAATCACCAGAATCGAGAAGTTCACACCTAGAACATCATCGATATGCTGGAACCAGGCACATTCTTCAGGTATCATTAAGGACTAACGCAAGGTATGGGTCGATGAGTTGAGAACCTACCATTTTATATGCCTTTGTAGTGATTGACAGGGCACATTGGCATTTGCGAGGGGGCAGTCACAGAAGTCACTATGGAAATCGACGGTAGGCTGATCTGAGTTGTGTTTGGCCAACCCAGTTAGACTCGGGGGCCACGTCACGGAAGACTGTCTTGAGATGCCTAGTTTGAAACCAGCAGTCGTGCATGGCGAAGATAACAACGATCCGTTTTAATCGGATACTCCCAGTGGACATGTTTTAACGCGATGGTGAGAAAGGACGATAATGACATACAGTCATCATAGAGTCGCTGGCTTTTCTACTGCCATGGATAGTCGAGTGAGCCTTGATGACATGTAGAATCATTGAATTTCTCGGGACTCTCAGAAGTCGGTGATTGTCTCCAGGAGTTCCATGCACCGCGTTGCTCCCTTGAAACTCAATCATAGTGTCTGGTAATCCTCCGATCCTAAAAACCGTCGATACAATGATAGGCGAGTAGAATGCGAACGAAGAACGTCCAAGAGTGACCCGCGTCCAAATACTGACTCATGTTGGGGGCGGGGAGTAGGAGTTTTTGCTAGCGGCTGTATCACTGGGGTCATCGGACGTTACGGTATGCCTTGGCGTTCGCCATGATAAAGTCAATAAGAGTATGCTTTCGGCTTTGGCCGATCCTTCCGTTGAACAAGATCTTCCATGAGGCATCAAAGGAACCGATCAGTGCTGGCGTAAAAAGAAAAAAATCTATGAAGAATGATTAGGAACGATTCCGATTGTCAAAGAGGACGGAGAAATCCTTCAGCACCTTTTGGAAAGTTTAGTCATTCTGGAATTCGCACCAGGTCGACCGTCACAAGAAAGGCGGGTGCTATTTTACGAGTAAATAAAAAGGACATCAATGTTGAGATTGAGATATCGTTCTTGCGGGTACAAGGCTTCCATGTGTAATTTAGGCGGTGGCAATGTGTGACAGAAGAAATATTGGTTAGGGTCGGCGTAGTCGGTGGTTCGAGAAAGCTTAAGGTTGAGATCTGAGAGCTAGAAGTAGAGGCTCGGGCCTTGAAAAGCATCACCAGTGCCAGAAAGGAGTACCGTAAAGGTACTGAGTGCTCGGTGGAACATAAAAGCAATATGGTGAGCAAGAAAAAGAGGCGGCCATGGACCTATGTTGAATAATTGAAGGTAAAGGTGAAATGGTGACCATTGACCTGCCAGTAGAGGACACTGAGCTTGAAACCCCAACAATGAACAGGGTTTGCGCAAAGAAAACGCGCAGGGCCACAAAAACACCTTTTGCCTAATACCGAATAGGTGACGGCCTAGGGCAAAAAAAAAGATATCCGTTGAATTACATAGCCGAATGTTCCTGTCTTCTTAAAGCCAGCTTCAGTCAGTGCTTTCCAGGATGTCGCGATTTCCAATAGGCCTAGTGTGATTTTGTGATGAAGTGGTGCATGGGACAAGAGTTTGGCACATAGCTTGGCATAATGATGATGCAACAAGCAAACTGGGAAGGGTGTGGCTAACATGAGGATTGTATGATTTGTGTGAGGGTCAAAGACGTAGTAATGCGGTGGTGCAAAGTGGAGAGCCGTGCAAGGGAGGTATTCTATTTTTAGATGTTAATGTCCTCTATGATGTGACTGAAGTTGGCGGAAGTTTGAGGGGACAAGCCCGCATGTTTTGTTCTTCGAACATGCATAAGGTACATAAAAGACGAGCCGCGTGTAAAATTTTTCATTCATGATGAGAAGAAAGCAACACCGAAGTGAAGTAAGTGTAAAGACTTCAGAGGCGCGCGTGTGATGGTTTCTGTGCGGATATTGATTCACATACGGGTGTAGGTATGCGGATGAAGGCTAGGTGAGCTCGGTTTTCATAATCCAAGCAGAAGGACGTGAACATCACCGAAGAGGGTGTGCGCGGCGTCAAGCAAGTCGTTGGATGATTGGAGACAATCATTGATTCATTCGATCACTATGCAAAATTTGCCGCCTGGCAGACAATACAGTTGGCAATTGTTGTGGTTGTGTTGGGTAAGCGATTGTCGGGAGGCTTGACTGGTGCATGTGATATGTATCCTAGAACTGTAGTCTAGGGGCGGTAGAAGGTATGAGGAGTTCTATGACACGTTCGACTTGTCATACAAAGCGCGCCTTGTGGACACCCACTTCATCTGTGGGAAGATGCTTTCTGTTCGGGATTTGTAAGGCCTAACATGGCATGGTTGCGAGTATGGTTTAGCGCTGAAATGGCCCAGAGTTATACGATACGGCTGTGCAGTAAGAAAGTACAAGCTAGTATTCGACGAGGCTGGACAAGAACATTGGGTGGGAGCTTGATTCTGAAGCTGGAGGTCATTGTGGAGTGGTAGAGAATGTTTTATGGAGATAATTCTACGTCAGGTACACCTGAATTGATGTAAATGGTTTCCATGAAGCGCAACGACTTGTGCAAAGGAACTAGCAGGCACTCTACTAGTCTAGTGAAGATTGCTTAAGTGTTCCATCGTGGGTTCCAGGCAAGAGCCAAGAATAACAACTTGCACGGAGAGGAGTTGCCGAAACGGGAAGGTCCGGTGTGTGTTGAACCTCATTTTGTCCCTCTCCAGCCCAGCCAGACCAAGCGAGACAACAGGTCTCCTCATTACCAGCTCTTTTCCCTCCACGCCCACCGCCTTCGAGCTCAGTAAACCCCATCCTGAGCGCAAAACACTCCTTTCTTTCCTATGGAATATCGGGGGGACCAGCGTCCTCCGCGTGCTGCCAGGCCACTGAGCCAGCAGCCCCAGTCCAGATCTCCTGCACCGCCATACCAACCGAGCCCACAACCACCAAGAAATAACCCAACCTTCCTTTCCAATGATGGTTACAGGGGGAATGTGTCCTTTCAGAATCAAGAACGTGGCGATCGACAGGGTCCACTTGATCCTCAGCGACAGCGGACAATGGCTTCGGCCTACCAGTCTCACCTTTCGCCCAATGCTGACCCCGAGAATGCAGAATACTTCGATCCATCGAGGGTGGGCCGCAAGAAAAGCCTCGTCAGACCCGACCGAGAAAAAATAGAACCCGGGCATCGTCAATGGCACTACCGAACTCATGTCGCACAGTTGGAGAATGAGGGGCAGAGAATTGGTGTATTGCCTTCCAGTACGTCCTATAACTCTACTTCCCTGCTTCATTTCGATCACTTGTCGCAGAATATGAAAATTTCTAATCACTTATTTGTCAAATATTGCAGCAACTGGCAACTACCCTCAACGAGAGCCACTACGACGGGGCCAGTCGCTGCTAGGTCGCGAAGAAGACCAACACGAGTCTGGCCTGGCACTATTCAAGCGCAGTGCCACTCTCCGTCGAAGACGGGCAACGGGTACAACGCCGATACCAGGTGCCGTACCCGAGCCCAAGAAGAAGAGGGGTTGTTATACCGGACCCGGCCCAGGTGGTCCGTGGATGTCCTATTGCCTTGTTGTAACATGCATGGTGCCTACGCCGTTCATGAAGGCATGCGGTGCGTCTTCCAACACTCGCATCAAGGCTCATACTGATCCTCCCGACATCTAGGTCTCCGAACGCCCGAGCAACAACGGGCATGGCGGGAGAAAATGGGGCTCATAAGTCTCATTCTTCTACTCATGGCTGGAGTGGGCTTTCTCACATTCGGCTTCACCGAGAGTGTCTGTGGCACGCCCCCTAATCGCTTCCACGGCGGTGCTATCGGTGACGACTTCATCGGAAATTCCTCTGTCGTCATACACGGCTATGACTATGATTTTTCAAAATTCAAACACCCGAAAACGAATACCTTTTTCAATGGCGACTCGAATCCCGTGCTGGAAGGCAATTGGAACGTTGCGGGCAATGATGCCTCATTTATGTTTCAAAAGGTTAACCAGAATTGCTTGGGTGTCATTACCAAGGCTTCGACCTCAAGCATATCTGGCTCTGGCAGCTTCTTGGATTGGTACTTCCCATGTAACGTCTTCAGCCAGGTTGGAAATCAAGCCGCCAATACCACAGGATATGGTTCCAGTACCAACTGTCATACGACCTCGAAGGCCAAGACTCAATTCTCTGCTGTCAAACCACAAGGTCAAGTTTTCTATACATGGGACGACGTACACAATTCTAAGCGCAATCTGGCCGTCTACGAATCGTAAGTCATTACGGAAAGCTAAAAATATTCCTAACCCATCCGCACAGTTCTGTCCTCGATCTCAACCTTCTGCAGTGGCTGAACAGAACACAAGTCACCTACCCTGTCATCTTTGACCAAATGCAGCATGCCAATGGCACATACAACGGCAAAGACCTGACCATGCTTCTCGTTCGCACCGGCCAGCAGAACGCTGGGCACTGTCTGCAAGATCTCATCACTATTGGGTTCATCGATACTAACAGCATTGGCTGTGTTGCCTCCTCCGTCGTCCTTTACCTCTCCCTTATCTTCATCATTGGTGTCGTCGCCATCCGTTTCGTCATGGCCGTCATGTTTGCCTGGTTTTTCTCATGGCGTATAGGCAACTTCCCTCGCGAGACTTACGAGCAGCGTATGCAGCGTTCGGCAGAGATCGAGAACTGGAGTAATGACATCTATCGCCCCGCACCAAGCGAATATAGGCCGAATGTTAGTAAGAATGGCCTTGGTAGGCAGGAGAAGAGGAAGACGTTCTTACCGAGTCATTCGAGATTTACACCATCGGATAATACCCTGTTGAAGCCCGGGCAACGGCCAACGACGGCCTACGGACAACTGGACTCGTCCTCCACGGCATGGAAACGCTCAACTATGTATTCTACATCGGGCAAAACCTTGGGGTCGAAGGGCACACCGCCTGATTCGCCCGCGTATCGGCAGTCACGGAGTACCATGTCACTTGTAGAGACACCATGTCCGTTCCCTCTTCAAAATGTTGTACCACAACCCCCGCCAGACTACGAACCCTTCAATTTCCCGCTGGCGCATACAATGTGTCTCGTAACGGCATACTCGGAGTCTGTAGAGGGCCTCAGAACGACATTGGACTCACTTGCAACGACAGATTACCCCAACAGTCACAAGCTTATCCTCGTCATCGCCGACGGTATGGTCAAGGGAGCAGGCAACGAACTCACCACCCCTGAAATTTGCTTAGGCATGATGAAGGAATTCGTCTTGGCCCCGAGCGATGTCGAGCCGCACTCGTATGTTGCCATCGCGGATGGACATAAGAGACACAACATGGCCAAAGTATACGCGGGCTTCTACGATTACGACGACGCCACTGTCGAGCGTTCCAAGCAGCAGCGCGTCCCCATCGTTCTCGTCGCGAAGTGTGGTAACCCCCTTGAGGCCAGTGACCCCAAACCCGGCAACCGTGGCAAGCGCGATTCGCAGATTGTGCTCATGGCATTCTTGCAAAAAGTCATGTTTGATGAGAGGATGACGACGTTTGAGTATGAGTTCTTCAACAGCATTTGGCGGGTGACGGGAGTGAGCCCAGATCGGTATGAGTTGATCCTGTGTGTGGATGCGGACACGAAAGTGTTCCCGGATTCGATGACGAGGATGGTTAGCTGTATGGTGCACGATGAGGAGATCATGGGACTTTGTGGGGAGACCAAAATTGCTAACAAGGCAGAGACATTTGTTACGATGATGCAAGGTGCGTAGTCCTTATTTTCTTCTTACGTACTCTCAACGTCTCTATCTCTGTAGTCTTTGAGTACTACATCTCGCACCACATGACAAAGGCCTTCGAGTCTATGTTCGGTGGTGTGACTTGCTTGCCTGGTTGTTTCAGCATGTACCGCGTCAAAGCTCCCAAAGGCGACTCTGGCTACTGGGTACCTATCCTTGCTAACCCCGACATTGTTGAACATTACTCCGAAAACGTCGTCGACACCTTGCATAAGAAGAACTTGCTTCTCCTCGGTGAAGATCGATACCTTACTACACTTCTCCTCAAAACCTTCCCCAAGCGCAAGAACATGTTCTGCCCACAGGCTGTCTGTAAGACCGTCGTCCCGGACACCTTCCGTGTACTGCTGTCTCAACGTCGGCGGTGGATTAACTCGACAATTCACAACCTTGCTGAACTCGTCCTCGTCCGTGACCTTTGCGGAACCTTTTGCTTCTCCATGCAGTTTGTCGTGGGTATGGAGCTTGCTGGAACACTTGTTCTTCCCGCCGCCATCGCCTTTACCCTCTATCTTATTGTCTCATCGATCATCCCTGGTGGTGCCAACACCACTATCCCCCTCATCCTCCTCGCCTTCGTACTTGGCCTCCCTGGTCTCCTTATCGTTGTCACTTCTCGTAAGGTCGCATACGTCGGGTGGATGCTTATTTATCTCCTCTCATTGCCCATATGGAACGGTATTCTTCCAGCTTATGCTTTTTGGCACTTTGATGACTTCTCATGGGGACAAACGCGGAAGGTAGACGGACAGGATAAGACGGACACGGGAGACAAGGAGGGAGAGTTTGATTCGACGCATATTGTGATGAAGAAGTGGGCCGAGTTTGAGAGGGATAGGAGGTGGAAGAGTGGTACGCAATCAAGGGACTCAGCGTATTACGAGAAGAAGTATGTTTTCTTTTCCTTTCTAAGTGTTCTAGATTTTGTGTTGATTAGGGCTACTTGTAGGGCTGATAGCAACCGCTACTCGACCTACTCAACTTCAGATGTCACGCACCCCCAGAACGGATATAACGATAATAGTACGATTGAAACCTCATATCAACAATCATCGCGCCCACGACACGACTCAAACACGCTCTTGATGCTCCCGGCGCCATTATCTGCGAATCGGCCATTGATGTCCTCTTCATCCTCTGTCGGTGTATCTCAAACGTCTCGAACGAGTGAAGATGCCTACAACTCCGACTCGGGCTCTGCTTCACACGCACGACTCATCTCAAGCCCTCACTCACAGGATCATGACTCCTTCGAGAGTGGTGGATCAAATGTGACGCAACGCCTCGTCTCACCTGTCTACTCACCCAGCCCGCAACAATCACCAGAGGGCAACCCGTTCCGTCCCATCATTGCCTCTCCTGTCTCGTATGAGGATCCGAATACACCCGTTTGGAGCCCAGACTACTCTAATGATGAAGCGATGAGCACTAACCCCAACGCGAATCCGAACAATTTCAACCCCAATCGCCAGTCTTTCGGCCGGGGTGTCCGCCTCACGGATTCAGGCCCTGTGCCTGGACCTGAGGGTGGTGTACGACGAGTGTCGAGGCCGGCGGCGAGAAGACCAACGTCACAAGCGCCACCTCCCAGTGCTAATGTGAACCGGTACTCGAGAAATTCGCAGGTGTATAACTTGCCACCTGGGGCAGCACCACCGCAAGCACAGTGGGGGGGTGGGTCATAAGTGGCCCAAGAGAGGTAAGAACACGTTAAACCTGACTTGGATTGGACAAGACGCCTTCAAGAGTGACGCCAGTGATTCCCATTGGACATGAATTGATTATCTACTCTTTGTCGACGATTTCATCCCTCTACCTCCTGCTTTCTTTATGTAAATTCTTCAGTGTTTTGTCGTGTTCTCTCATTTGTTCAATCGCCGGACTATATCATCTCTTTTCTTCCCAGTACTCCTATAGTATCCATCCTGTTCTTTCCACCCGCTATCCTTTCATCACTAACCTCACGACCACCCACACATACCACACGCCCATCGCACGACCCGCCCTAAATGGTTCTCCACTGTCAACGCCCCTGGACGCCTGCTATCCATGAGACATTACGCTCTCCTACATATGCATGTCCTACTTATGGTGCCTCCATTATGATACCAAACTGCCTCGTACCCCACAGTACCCCCGCCTACCTTATTGCACCATATTTTATAATGCATTATTCTGAGGACAAGGAGAGAGTGTACTAGAACGACCCTGGTACTATTTAGATTGAACCTGATTGAACACCCTAGAGTCTAGACTGGCAGCCTCGTCGGTCCTGTGCTGAAAATGCTGAGCGTTCGGCAGCCGTTGGCACCGTGACGGACCGAACAAATCCGCCTGGAAGGCACGACCCACTGAGCTACAAGCGCTACCGCAATATCTTACAGTCTCAGTCTGTACTGTACAGTGTGCTCCACTGTAAGATCTTTCGGTGACCAGTGTGAAACATTTGAGCGCAAGTCCTTTCACTGTCAGTTCTTCCAGTCTTAGCAGTCATAAGTCATAGGTGGGGAAAATACATTTTCTGCCACTGGCAGCCCAATTTGAATTTCGAACATGGAATCATTTATCTACCATGGTGTACTAGCCGCTACAAGCCAGGTGGTAAGCTTTCAACCTAATAGCCGTCCCTCAAGGTTCGTCCATTAAAAATTAGAGACATTAACCTCGCGAATGAGTCCCTTGAGTTCCTCGACAATCCTCACCGAAACTGGAATTTTCAAGTCAAGCAGCGTGAGTGGTTGTGAAGCCTGGCCGCGTGCGCGTGCAATCTCGACCAACGTGTCTACAACTTTATCCTCTGGGGGAGCTGGAATTATAGACTGAGTGGGCAGTCGGCCTGGAGAGACAGTAATGGCACCGCCAGGCGTTGAGCGTTGTGGTTCCCATGGGGCGATGGAGGGCACGTTTTGTGGGTCTTCTCGGTAAGTGGTGATCTGAAGAGTCGTGAGGCCGGTAAACCTCGCTACGAACTCTTTGAGAGTGTATTGTGGAATAGGCAGGATAACCTCGTGCTGGAGTTCGAGTAAGGTGAAACGTGAAAGGTCCAGGTGAGCACCGAGGCGGGTGAGGAACCCATTCGGCTGTGTCTGCTCGGTAAAGTGATAGTGGGAACCCGTTGGCTCCCTTGCAATCGATCGGACCAATTTGACGGTCGCGTCCTCAGCAATGAGCCTGGTCACGCCAGGTTCCACGCGTGTGATGGGTTGCAAGTGAAATAGTTGCTTATAGTCCAATTGGACACGGGTTGTCGCGGGGAAAGAGATCAGGGAAAGAATCTCGTGGATAGTTGATTCGGTTTCTTCGAGTGACAATATACGAAGGTAGGGGAGATGCACTGGAGAAGAATTGGCTATATCTCGGGTCGATCTGATGCTATCCAGTGAAAGGTATTGTAAGCGGGGAGAGGATCGAAGAAGTGTCTGCAAGTCAGTGGACAACAGGTCGTAATTCCGCCCCATTCCACGAAGTGCAAGGGTCGTCAGGTTACTGAGTCGGCGAATCCAAGACACAGCAACCCCATGGAGCTCAAGCTTCCTCATTTTAGGGCTGAATGGTGCTTGCGCTAGTATGTAGGACTCGGATGTCGGTCGCCAAAGGGTGTTTTTCAATGATAAACTCTCAACATTTGGAAGATCAGCCTTGATTGGATAAAGCAGGTTTCCTAGCTCGAACTCTCGACGGAATGAGAGGTCGAAGGATCTGATGCGGTTTGCATGCGGCTTGAGCGCATCTCCGCGAAGCCTAAGCGATCCCGAATCGGGTTCGCAGATAATGTCGATAGGTGCGCTGCCGGAACGAAGAAGTATCCCCTTAGCCAGGATGGTATTACTGGCATCTATGGCAGCCGGGAGGTTGAGAGATATTTCTCGCCAGCGACGGCAGACCTGGGACAACGCCAACCGCGTTGGACGCTCATCACGCGAGAGAGGTATGGTTGCGTAAAACCCAAAAATCACTTCGAGGGTTTCTGTGGGGAAGAGCAGAATCACTGTAGATCAATAAGCACAATAGCCAAGGAAATCGAGCAAATCATTTACAAGGTTCAGAGCCTTCAGGCATGGTTTCAGAAAGGAAATCGGACACGTAGGAGGATGACTGTGATGTTGATAGAGAAGGTACAACTTACCCGCATGTTTTGGCTGGCTATAAGGGATATGTCAAGGTGATACCCATCGCATGTGTATGCCTCTGTATGACGCTAGAGGTCACATTTTGATATCTTGTTGGAAATGATGGGTGCTGGGCGGCTGTGATGGAGCCTTGAAGAGGATATTTCATAAAGACTCTGCTCGAAGACCTAAACAGGTGGTCGACACATCCAATGTGCATACACACGTACTCTACATATTTTCAAGTGAATCCCCACAAACTTCAAAGGCGGATGTGTGTAGGCTTTTGTTTTGCAAACTCGAGGATAAATGCCAGGTGACCTCCACCCAGGATGAGGAAGTACCATCGCGTCGTATCGCGTGATGGGTTGGCGTGAGAAAATTTGATGACGATTGTCGTTGTTCCTGGGCCTGTCACTATTCGTGCTGCAATGTGCCGCACCTCTTGAAACGGTGAAATTCCTGAGCCTACATAGAACGTTACAACATGGGGTACCCAAGTCTGAAAAGTCGTCCCGTCACGAGTCTTTACCAGTTGGAAATTCAATTTCATTTTTGAAGACCTTGCTCAACATCAGCAGATTATGGGAATGCTATGTGACCCTATATATCACTGCATAGCACCATAGTCACATAGCAATCTCCTTGTGACGTGTAGTGACCTATAGCAACCTGCCGAAGTTGTATAGCATGTAGGGACGCTACATAGCACTCTATAGTTAGCCAGTAAGCACCACCAAAAGAATGTAATCTCT
>JABCKU010008175.1:0-59387 GCA_018221655.1 Myochromella boudieri
ATCAAAATATGGTATCGTTGCGCCGCTTTCAATCAATGTCAAATGACCCTAATCTAAAATATGTAGATGTCTTAGGTCGAAGGATTCAAGATCTTGGCTAGGCTTGCAACGGTCCCGTGGCATGCTGTACGCTTCTTTCATATCGGTGCCTCGGATCTGTCTATTCAATAAAGTACCTCGTTCACGACCTGGCCATTTTTCTTCAGGGCCGCCTATTCCGTGCGCACTTCCGCCATCGGGCGGGTGTGGAGAGCCAGATAATTTACTACTGTCTAAGCCATGTAACTAGTTCCCAGTGGCTATCTTACGGCAACTTTAGTCGGAACTTTTCGGGCTCCAGGAAGGTGAGCCTTTTTTTTTCTTGTCTGATTACTGTTACACGGCTATTCGTGCAGCTTGCATCTCTTCGTTTCGCCGTCACCTTCGGAGGTCTTTGCAAGAGGAAGTCTCGTATGTCCATGTGCCCCCACGCCTACTTTTTTTTGGCTTCAATGCCCGCGCTAAGTGGTACGGCGTCTTGGCTCAGCGAGATGTTACTTGAGGCGCTTCTATGCCAATCACAGAGATTGGAACTTTCCTGGCCATGCAGCGACAGTCGGCCGAATTGTTTAAGATGGCCTGAACTCCTCGTTCTCGTGGTGTTGCTTGATTGATACTTAAGTGCCGTGTCTACTCGTCGCCACCACATGTCCATTGTGTTGCGGTTTAATCCCGACTGTTTCACAACTTTCATTGGTTAGAGGATAACATCGTGAGATATCTTAGCGAAGCAATGGTGTCATTGACACTGACAGCAGACCAGTGTATTTATTTTGAAGGATATGCACCAAACAAATGGTTGCTTGATAACGAATGAAACAAACGTAGCTAAGCATGCGCTTGTACAGGAGTTGAGTGTAATTTTGTCAATTACTCCTGTTCAACATGCGTAAATCTCTATATTCGCAGAGTATGTGCAGTTTTTTTAAAAAATTTCTAGTTGTAACTAGCACCAGCGCCAAGCCATTGAATTTGATTGTTCCCCACAGGTACCGTGTCCCTTGTAGGGATCTTGAGGGATCCATGCAGATCTTCCGGATTTACAAAAGGCTGGGTTCAAGCCCTCCACCATTCTCACCACTACTAACACCCAGTTTGAACAATTCTTATTCCATTCGTTATTCGGCCGAAGTTATAGTCTATGATTAGAATATTGACTTATCTGGACCGGCATCTATGGTATCGCCACGTTACACCCTGTCTTCACCCCGCACTTCGTGATACTTCGTGTTGTCGGATTTTGACTCCCCCCTGATCAAAAATGATCACAAGGGTAATATCTGACTTTCTTTTTGGAGCGAAGGAAGCCCAGGTCAGAAATGAATACACTTTGGTGAGTTAGTGACGTTACTGGAATTCTGGTATAAATAGTCTCCTGCTGCTATGGAGGGATGTCCCGAGCTGCTCGGTCCTTCCTTTCCTCCCCTGGTTCAGCAACTCGAACCTTTTCGAGATCTTCTTCATAACGTTTTGCAATGACTGCCGACAATAGTAGTCGCGACTCGAAACTGACCCATGACGACGAGAAGCTAGAATCGTTCTCAGAGACTTCACAACCGACCGACCAAGAACGATCGCTTGAGGAGAAGAAGCTTGTTCGAAAGCTCGACCGCAGGATCTTGCCCATAGCTTGCCTGCTCTACCTGTTTGCTTGTTCGTCTATTTCGCCATCCCTCGAAATGAAATGCTGACATTTGACATTGGGTAGACCTCGACCGTTCGAACCTGGGCAATGCACGACTGCAACATCTTCCAGAGGATATCCTCGGTGGTGACAAAACGGGAGTCTTGTTCGACTGGATTACCTCTGTCTTCTACTTCTCATATGTAAGAAATCCGATCGTTTTGAAATCACAAGATCGAATTCACCCCCCTCAACTTATAGATTATTTGCCAAATACCTGCTAGTGTGGTATCTAAGCTCTTCCCTCCCAGAGTGTGGGTAGCATGTTCTGCTATTGGATGGGGCATCTCCTCTACCCTTATGGTAGGAACTCTGCGCCCAAATCAAACCCTTTTTCATGCTAATCAACTCACAGGCCGCCTCCTTTAGTTTTGGAGGCATGATGACTACGCGAGTGTTCCTCGGTATCTTTGAGGCCGGCTTTGCCCCCGCAATTCCTCTCTATTTCTGTGAGTACCATGTTCACACCACGGAAATACATTTATTGACGGCTTTTTACGTTAGCCCTATTCTACACAAAGGCTGAAATGGGACTACGGGTATGCGCATATCTCTTGCTTGGCAACCCCAATACTGAAAGTGTGTCATATAGATGGCTTACTGGTTCGGCTTTGCAGCGGTCGCAGGAGCGTTCGGTGGTCTACTCGCATTCGGTATTCAAAATGTTCATGCCAACGTAGAGAATTGGAGACTATTATTTATTGTCGAGGTAGGGCGCAAATTTTACACTAGGATGTTGGTGCTCATGTACGCGCAGGGAAGTCCCGCTGTAGTTCTTGGGATCATGACTCTTTTCTTCCTCCCGAATCGTCCTGAATCTACAACCTATCTCACTGAGCGAGAACGCGAGATTGCGCTGGACAGAATGAATAGAGCAACTAGTGGGGACACCGGGGCAACTGTCAACCGAGGTTTGAAGCCTATATTAGATTTATCCCATTCCAGTGAACTGAGATCCTAAACAGCTCATATTGCGCTAGCCTTCAAGGACTGGAGGGTGAGTATCAAACCCGTGACTTTGCAAAGTGAGCTGAAACTTCTTAATTCACAGATATACACGGGAGGTGTGATCTACTTCGGTTTGAATTGCGCATTGGCTTCTATCTCCGCATTCCTACCCACTATCTTAACGACTCTTGGTTATTGTAAGTCATACGTGCATTGTGTCGGATCTTTGCGATATGTTCTAATCTTCCCAATAGCAAACGCGCGTGCTCAACTGTTCACGGTACCACCATATGCCGTCGCCGCAGCAGTCCTCATCATGTTCTCGTATGCTTCCGACAGGATGCAGAGTCGAGGCTTTTTTATGGCTGCATCATGTACCATTGGTGCCATTGGATATCTGTTCGTCTTCTTTCCTTTTAAATGTCCATGACATTGACAGATGCTCCTATAGATTGTTGCTCACAGTCCACCAAAATGTACATGTCCGATACTTTGCTACCTTCTGTATCACTAGCGGAACATACACCACTATAGGTCTCATCATCGCATGGTGTACGCTTCTTTCAAAGAATTTGTTGTTATCCTTGTGACCTCTTACATCATGCCAACAGTTGCTCATAATCTCGGATCTGAAACAAAGAAAGCCACAGGCATCCCCATGTTCATGGCCATTGGCCAGTGTGGAAGTGTTCTTGGGTCTCACATCTACAAGAAAACTGACAGCCCAGCATACACGTAAGCATTCATCACTACGACCAACTGGTTCTTTCGTTTTGACATGTCATGTGGCCTGAAGAAAAGGATTCGCAAGTGAGTAGTGTCCATGCTTAGATCGAATTCTCCCCCTGATTCATAATGCCAGTTGGATGTGCCTTGGAGTTCCTTGGTGCCATTTGCTGCCTTATCCTTAGCGTATGTCGCCAGAACCATTGAACTAGGGTATCGCCTAATACCCCTACAGCTATCTTATCGAATGGAAAATCGCCGCAGGGATAGACTGTACGGAAAGCCTTCTCCCGACGCCCGGGTGGACACCCGTGAACTGGCTGATGGGGTATGTCCTACACCCTCGTATCGAAGTGTCATAGCTAACCTGGCCACAGGCGCACGACTTCCGATATGTCCCATAAGGGCTATAAATGAGGTTCAGTTGCCTACAACAAAGATGTATCATATGAATGAGACGATTGTGGTGCCGATTTACAAGTTAATACAATGTTTTTGCTATTCAAACAATCTTGCGAGAGCATTGATAGACGATAGTGGCTGTTCCAGATATCAACGAAGATGAAATTTGAGATTTCAAAGGAAGTGGGCGGTTATACAACCTGTTGCTTAAATTTACTGAGCTTCGAAACAAACTCGTCTGAGAAACCAAGATGCGCTTTTACGAGCTCCACAGGGGTGAGGGCTAACCATTGGGTTAACGAAATGTCTTGGGTAATCCCTAGCCACAAAAAATTGAGCATATGTCGTGAATAAAGAATTATAACTGAGTATGGTTTACCTGTTCGAAAGACCTCCAGAAATTTCAAAGTCGTGTTACCAATATTTTCAACATAATGACCTATTCACCATTATGTTAACTTGACCCTTCGAGCATTGATTATACCCACCAAACGACGGCGGGACGTAGCCAATATCACCAGCCTAGGTTGTAAGGCATTAATAGATCAGTCTAGGCGAGACTATAATATAATCACACCTCGAAATCGTATGTGTGCGCATTGGTCGACGAGGCGAATACGGTCACACGGGCTGTACCGCAGCTGTGTGAACCGTAAATCAATAAAATAAAACAGCATCGAAATACAAATGCAGACATATAGAAGGTCCATTCTGGCTGAGTTGGATGCCACTATATGCAAGTATTTTCACAGCGAGGCTTGGAAACGTTGAGATCAATTCTTACATGAAGTTCCCTGGAAAGACATCCTGTATTCAGAAATGATCGAACGTGCAATAAATCCCGCCATACCTCATACCCCCAGCCTCTACAGTGACCTCCACTGCACTGATCTTCTCGGCAACCTTGAAAGTCCTCGAGTCAACGACTTTCACGCTTCCACCGGGCCGTTTAGTGGGCACGATCTGCGAAAGAAGGAACGTGTACGGGTTTGGCGTGCTATTCGGGATCACCATATCTACTTTTGGATCATCGGGTGGTGGAGAAGCTGTCCA
The DNA here is from genome assembly GCA_018221655.1 of Myochromella boudieri. NCBI lineage: Eukaryota > Fungi > Basidiomycota > Agaricomycetes > Agaricales > Lyophyllaceae > Myochromella > Myochromella boudieri. Next base: position 4,853 of record JABCKU010008175.1, read on the forward strand.
GAAAAAGTCAATTCACTGCCGGCGGCGAGTTCGCGGGGAAACATTAAAAACTCACATGGAAAGATGTACAGTTCCTTTTCTGGGATATGATCAAAAATAGTCACATCCTCCACACCGAAATTCTTGGCAAGAACATTTTTAGGGACGTGGGTCAACCAGTCCGTAAGGAGGAAGGTTGCATCCTCGGAAAATGTGCCAGAATCGAAAATTAAAAGGAACTCGGCTCCGTCTTCCGTAGTATTTTTGGCTTGCAGGGAATGCGGGTGCCCGGCTGGAAAATACCAAAGGTCCCCCTCGCACTAGAGCGGAGCTGCTATGAGCTGGCATACCACAAGAACAACGAGAAAAGGAATTTACAACATCACCAACGAAAGTTTCACCATCAGGTGTCATCGTAGTGATTCTAACTTCACCCTACTGTATTTTAAAGCTTTCAACTTTCTAAAGAGGTACAAGGATTTACCTTCAGCATGTAAGCCCACTACAATAAAACATAAATTGGTGAGTGATTAAGAAAGATCTGAGTATACATACCTCTGCAGTACTATGCCAGTGCAGCTCTCTGGTGAAGTATTGATATCACACAAGGTAGGGTGCTACATGGAATAGCATACCGTATTGCACCGGAATTTAGGCGCATATTTACCCCTATAGGATAGATGTCGTTGAGACATCAGTAGCTATATCGGCGAGTGGGAACATTACCTGCCAATGCCGTTGCAGCGGGTAGGTCATCCACTAGTATAGGAACGCATGACTCGGAGCGTCGTACATTCTTAGAACAAGGATGCTTACAATTTTGTTCACGGGCCCAACCGCCCTCAGTAGCGCGAGTGTGGCTGAGAGAGAATGGCCACCTCAAGTTGGGCAGTTCTCCGTGATCTGTTGCAGGCGGAGTCACTTGATCTACGTTCTGCATGTTCGCATTTTGAGGTCCAAGAATCCCTTCCACTGGTTTCTGACGGACTAGTCCGGGAACAACACGAGACGCGGAGTTCCACAATTCAGGGATAGGTCGAGCAGGGAAACCATGCGCTGTCCAAACAATGTAGCATGCTACAACCAAAAAAGATGAACGCAAAAACATGGCGGATATTAGTTGACGGCCTGTAACGCAGTGGTCTTTATATGCCTTGCGTTGGCGGACCTGGATGCCGTCATCTGGTTTTGTGCCTTGCTAAGGCTGACTAACTAGAACGCGTAAACAGGTCGCTTAATGAGGTGGAGAACCACACGAGTAGCGGAAGTTGTAAATGCGGGGAGAGCCAAGGAGCCACGTGCAAGGTTACGCCTCAAGGTAGTAATCATTTTTCTATGTTCGATTCTAGATGGCGACCACAACTTCATGCAGTTCGAACTCTCCGGTAAGGCCCAGGGGTACCACTGAGTTACACACAAGCAAATACAAGCCAACCTCCGGGAGGTATTCGACCGCCTCCAAACTTCCGACCTGAATGCTTCCGCAGTACCTACCGCCGGTCTCAAGTGAAATGTCATAGAAAGGTCCTAGGCTCGAAGACCCATGGGGCAGGTTAGTATTACTGGTTGTTGCAAGTTGTTGGCTGCGACTACGAGAAAGTTCAGGGCCGGGTTGAGCGTGTCGCGCAAGTTGTGCATCACGGTCACGTGTTAATACCTCTTTGAACTTCTGAACATTAAACTTTTATTGCTTCTTTCAACAGACGTTGACCTACTCTATCACTGTCAGTGATTTCGATATGTATTCTGACACATCGTCTGAGGGCGATGTATTCACCGACAACTCACCTATCATTGTTGACTGTGATCTCCTTGAGGCTGCCAAGGAGAATGTCCAACCTCTAGGAACAGGTCGCCGAGTAACAGCACTCTCAACTATTCTTTCAACTCCCCACGCGCATCGAGAGTCAAAACTATCGGCAACCCGCAATAGACTGCGTATAAATGTTGAGATAGCCTTGGAAGACGATGGAGATCCATTGGAGGCGTATTGTCGTTTGGTATACTGGACAGTCGAAAATTATCCTCAGGGTCCTAGTGTAGAGTCAGGTCTCCTCGAATTGCTTGAGGAAGCTACAAGAGTGCTTAAAGATGATCGTGGAGGACAATGGAGAGGGGACCTGAAATATCTCAAGCTCTGGCTTCTGTACGCCAGCTTTGTAGAACGACCGACACTCATTCACCGCTTTTTGATTGCGAACGAGATAGGGACGGAGTTTGCGTTACTATACGAGGAGTACGCGGCCGTTTTGGAAAGAGATGGACGGTGAGTGCTCCTAAGGGTATTTTACGCGTGGCACTCCAATTGATCATTCGCAGACGGAAGGACGCCGATGAGGCTTATGCTCTCGGCATTGCAAGACGAGCATCCCCCCTCGATCACCTGAAGAGCAGGCACGATGACTTTCAAAAGCGTATGATGATCAACAAACTTCTGCCAACCCCTACTGCGCCCTCTACCCCTTCTGTGCCAACTCGGTCTATCCTCGCTTCAACTTCACGGTCGAGCTCGACATTATCGGGACTAGCGCCCTCACGCAGCGGCTCATCCACCGTTTCTTCTTCCTCAAATGCTTCACTCCAGATATTCGTGGACCCCACGGGCTCCGAGCCCCAAGCTGCTGAATCACCTGCGGACACGTGGTCAGACCTTGGTACACGTAAAACTAGGACCAAGGAGAACGTGCCAGAGACAAAGAAGCTTGCAGGCACGAAATTGAAGCAGCCTGGACGTTCGAAAAGAGTTGCATCTGGGTCCAGCATAGCTGCTTCGGGGTCAGGTTCCAGAATAGCTATCTACAGGGACCCTGTCCCAGAAGAGATGCCTCCTCCGTCCGTTCCTGCTGTGAAGTCCAAAGTCGTTCCTAAGACGCCTTCAAAGAGCCTGATAACACCTTTCATTGATGGCCAGGATGCCGCGGCGCCTGTGCTGCTTTCAACGCCCAGCTTCAGGCCCTTCCGAGATGATGTGCGTATTCTCCTGTACCTCGACACAATAAGATAATCGTTACCATTCCGTAGGCAATTACGGCACCACCGTCGACATTGCTTCCCGTTCCTGGATCAGTGATGAAAGCGAAAAGGGCTGCCGACGCGACACCCGGGTTGGCTTCAGAAATGGAGGCTCTCCGCAAAGATCCTCTCAAGAACTATCCTGACCTTGACATTGGAAAAGAGAGTTGACAGACGAACCTGTATCGTACAGCTGATGACCGTCACGATAACAAAGTCTTTCCCTATGGGTTTCAACCTACACCACCTGAGTCATTCTAAGGTTGTGTCCTGGTATGCTCCCGCTATCTTACTTATTGGCATGTGTTCAACAAGGGCGGTTAGCGAGACTAAGAGATTGGGCAATTTGGAAAGACGTAAGAATGATCCGTGGATCAATATAAGCAACGTGGCGCATCCTCGGTGAAGACTTCTGCGGTGCACCACCCTTTGAATCACTTCGACTTCTAGTTCGGAGTCATGCTACGGTGAATCCACGCCCGCGGCTACTACTAGGTGCCTAGTGTTGCCAGAGTCGGTGAGTAATATGTCGTTATTGGTGACACAAACGGAATTTGGACAAATTCTCGTCGAGTTCGGAACAAGCGACCCAATTTCTGCTTAACTCAGTCACTCTTCATAAGGTACTGATCTGACAAGGCCACCCGACGCTAAGCTCTAGTGCATACCGAGCTTGAAGGCCTAGCTTTACTTTGGCACAGTTCACATAGGCTTGAAGCATGCTGGCCCGAGGATGAACAGTTATTTGTAATGCTGATAGTCCTTCCGGCTGAGAAGCTTTCCACTACTCTCCTCTTGCACGCACATCCGCGGTCAAAGAAGACAGGAGCAATAGTACCGGTTTCTGGAATGATGCGGTCTGGATGTCACCCGGAGGTCTTTCAGCCTTCCAGACGCCCTTTGCAAGAGACCTTAAATGCAAACGCACCGGGGGATCTTTCAGTCAACCTTTCACCCCACACAAACTCAACCTACCACCGCGATGTGCTACCACCGGGTTGTCGTTCTGGCTCTCATCGTTCTCTGTACATCCCTCCAATGCGTCGTGGCTGCACCGTTGGTTCATTCAGCCGGTGCACATCATCAAAGACTGCACTCGAGTACCAGCCTGAGTGCGCATGGAGAAATACCCTCTGTGGTTGTGGCTCCCCATCTTGACATCGGTACTTCCTTTTCCGAAAAGTCAACGCCAGACACGTCGTCAGTTGCTGATAGGTGCGTAGTAACCTTGTAATTTTCTTTTATGTGCTTAAACTGACATCGGCCCGTAGTCGTATAACACACACTGTGTCTGGTGTGCTCGACAGTCTTGTTCCCGAGTGGATAAGTAGCCTCACAAAAAGGTAGGCACACGCATTCAATGAAACAGATCCATTCAAAGCTAATGACTTTTTTGGACATCAGGAGTGTTACGAAACGTACACGATCCATTCGTCGCCGTTTCCGGCATCCGTGATTGGGGTGTTCTCATACGCTTATGTCATGTTTTATTTATTATTCATTTAAAAGGTGAGATGATTGTATCTTATTGGCATCAACTTTCTTCTGACCCTTGGTTTCAGCACACGTAAATTGCCAACTTTGATCTGGCATGACGTTTTAACAACTAGGGTTTAGAGAGGATTTTTAAAATTCACGATGATGACCTGGATGAACGTATCTTTATTTCACGACACAACGATACCCACAAACCAATGTACCTGTATGATAGAATGAATCTGCCAGGGGCTGAGTCGGAGGACAATTATGAGGAGACATCGCCATCAGGTTACATAAGCCAATAAAGTGCACTTTTTTGAAGTTGGGCTGTTTCTTCGAGAAGGCATCAACTGGCCAGGCTGCGATTACCAAGTCTCTCTCTGGCCTGAATCCTCCTTTTCTCGTTCCCCCCACCTCCTTTATATCTGGATTAGTTCTACAAACTCCCGATAATCACGATGGAATCCGAGTACGATCACACAACAGCATTGTCAGAACCTCAAGGGCCGCACCCCCATCCATACCTTCACGAACCACTTCTCTATATATCCAACATCCCACCGTTTATTACTGATGAAAATCTCGCTTTGGCCTTTGTAGCCTGTGGCCCGTTCAGACCTAAGATACCACGCGACGGCTCCAACAACTTACTGTCCGGTACCATCGAGTTTCGGTACATTGAGAAGGGTAAGTTGTGGAAAGCATCGTACAATGCTATTTTATATGTGATTTCAATGTGATACTGACTTTATCACGCACTTGCGCAGCGGAAAAGGCCCTAGCCACGCTCCAATCACGACCCCTCCCCGGCATCCAGCCCCCTGTTCCGCTGGTGCTTTCACCGTATCCTCCCACCAACCCACCAACGCCACTCCCGCCTCCGTCGGCGCTTCCGCGTCTTGTCAAACACCTGCCTGTGGGCTACACGGATTCTCAATTATATGACCTCTTCAGTCCTTTCGGCGCTCTCGCCTCCGCACGGACCCAAACCCACTTTGGTGCCGATACTGGCACAGTCGAATTCTGGAATGAGGATGATGCACGTGTTGCAGAGGCGGCCATGCACTGTGCTGAAGTCGAAGGCCAGAATATTGCAGTCCAAATTTATCAAGTACGGCGATCCAGCGGAAATACTAATGAATTTAGTCCCAATGCTCCATCTTTCGTCCCTTCCGGGTCGATGTTCCCCACATATCCCGCTCAGGCAAGTCGGCATCACAACTAGCCTCGACTTTCATTTTCTGATGCATCATGCCAGTATTCTCCTCCTCGTGGTAGCCCGTACTCTCCACGAGCATCTCATCAACCACTTCCGTTTGTCCACGGTCCTGGCCAACAAGTTCAGCTTGCGCCTGTTACTGGTCCAGGATCCAGCAGCCATAGTGGTCTGATCGACCCATGCAATTTGTTTTGTAAGGTGACTCAACCTGATTCCAACCCTGACATTCACAAGCTGAATGTTCTCACAGAACTTGGACCCTGATATTGACTCCAATGGCTTATTCAGTCACTTCCGCCAGGTATGGTCCAAAAATACTGTCTGCTTAAGAGGGCTTTGGCTAATAGTTTCGGTTCGAAGTTTGGACAAATCGTCAGGTAATGGCTCATTATAAGATAATATCAGGACAACTCTAAAGTTTAAATAGTGCGCGTGTCATGCGCAACGAGAGCGGAGAGAGCCGCGGATTTGGCTTCGTTTCCTACCAAACGCCAAGCCAGGGTAAGTCATCAAAACGCTGCTTCAAGGATTTAGCTCATCTAGGATTTCAGCCACTGCCGCTATGCACGCTATGAATGGTGTTCAGTTAGGCACCAAGCAGGTCGTTGTTCGCCTCCATGAGCCAAAGCAACTGCGACAAGAGAAATTAGCACAACGATTCGGACACAATGGCCATCCGCGGAATTCTAGTGGCGCTACCAGTCCTACTGCTAGCGAAGGTGGGGAAAGTTACGTAGGGTGGTCCAGCCCACGCCGAGTATCTGCGCCCCTCTCCCCCGTTGGCAGCCAATTTGAACGACCTGAGAAGTCAAGGAGAGGCTCAGGAAGCTACTTCAACGTAGGAGACACATACTTCTTTTTATTCCTGGTATACTAAGATACTAGCAGGCTGCACTTTCGGGAACCCTGAACCTTCCAATGCGGTACGACGATCTGTCTGCCCTGTCCCCTGTGGTTAGGAAAGAAGTCCTTACTGGAGAGCTGAGTCGTCGTGTCAAAACACTGCAGGTCGTTCCGGAGGGAGAAGTCGACAACATCGTAGAATCGCTTGTCGCGTTATCGCTCAGCGAAGTTGTGCAGATCATTGGGGATCCCGTAAAGCTCGAAAATCACGTTCATGGATTGAAGCGAACATTGCGGCCCTCTGAGCCTTCGAAGTCTCCATCACCAGTGGCATCACAAGACTCCCGCCTTCTCGATTCGAAGTCTCTAAACGCCATAGCAAGCGCCCCGGAGCATCCTTCCACCCCAGTTTCCGTTAGCCCCGCCATGTCGTCGCCTCCTCGCACGTCCTCCCCATCTGGGTCCGTCCCACAGACTTCAGAGAAGGATCGTATACTGGCGGCTGTCTGCAAGCTTGAAACTTCTCGCACAATGGAACTCACAGAGCTCCTAATGAGCCTCCCCAAACGCGAGCGGGCCATGTGCTTGTTTAACACTGAAATCCTCCGTGCCAAGCTCGTCGACGCCAAGATGGTGCTAGAAAGTGATGACGGCCAAGAGGAGCAGAGACACTCTGACACGCAGTCTACGAAATCGGCGCCTCAGGCCGCTAGCGTTTCTGTCCCTGTGACTCCCAACAACAAGACCGCGCCGAGAACGGAGGAATCTCCCAAAACTCCAGATTTGTCATCGAGAGGACCCTCTGCGGCTTCCTCTCCATTACCTGGTACTCCAGGTGGAGCGGGCGCAGGGCACACTATCGCTTCCCTGGCCAAGTTACCTGCGGCGGAGGTCGTCCGCATTGCATCATCATCATCTGCCACTGGCTTACCCTTGCCCAAGGCTGATCCCCTTGTGGTACGGGCAACCAATGATTTCATCGATGGCCTACAAGACCTGCAGCTCGCCGCTCGGAAGCAGGAAGTTGGCAATAAATTGTGTGTCATTTTATTTCTAGGATTTTGAATTGCCTGGTGCTTATGACTCATTTATAGATTCAAAGTTATCAAGTCGTTTGGCATCAAAACGGCAGTATGTGACACTTGTTTATTGCGTTGTGTGATTGCTTGTACTAACACCACGCGGTTTAGCCCAAAGTCACGATAGCGCTGTTGGACCAGGAAGATCTGCGGTCCTTAGCCCATCTAATGAACAGCTATCCGTCAGTTCTCAAGGAAAAAGCCCTTGCATTGACGCCAAGCAAATGAGCAAATGTCCTCTCATCTCATCTCACCTAGCTCTTTTCTCCTTTTCCTATCTACCGCGATCACTCTCGCCTACCCCACTCGCTCTTGTCTTCTATTTTCCACTTTCCCGAGTTCTTTTTCACTTTTGGCCCTGGAAATGCACTATACATCTCGGAATCACGTAATACAATTTCTGATATCCATTCCCCTCCCCATACGTATATCCGACAGTGAGTCTTGACTGTATGACTCTCCCAACCACACTCCCATAGTTTCTACTCTCCCCCCTGTTTACGACTTTTCATGACCACCCTTCTCCTATAACGAATTTTACTTCTTTACATTCCAATACAAAAGCCTGGCGTGGGCAGTCGAATTCCCCCACCAACTAGATCTTCATAATTAAAGCTACTTGTCCTTTATCCTCCGAATTCATTGGGTGGGGCTAACGAACAATATTGGCATTGAGCCACTCGACGCGTCTGGTCGCGTTGAGCAATTTCACGTGATTGACTGCGATTATCCTGATCGCAGCTGAACTTTGCACTTGACCGTAACGACAACTAACGACCCTGATATCCTCTTACTTTCTTCTCAATATCTAGCTTCTCCACTTCTCGCTTCGATGTCTGCGAAACGCTTTGGTATCTTCCCTGTAAACCCAATTACAACGCGGGGCGTGTCAACGAAGCTCAGTGCGACCAAAGATAAAGTTATATATACCAATGGCAAGACTGTCATCGTGCGTTACCATGTCATGAATTAAGCCGGCTTTCTTGACAATAGTCCATTGTAGATCCGCGATCTCACTGTAAGGATATGATATTAACATCCAATTGTGGCTCCAATGTTGAGCAAGTTGTAGAATACCTTGCTTTCGACGACATATTCAGGCCATGTACATAATGCAACTGCGGCCAGGTTCTCCCCGTCAGGATACTACTGCGCTTCTGCAGATACCAGTGGAACTGGTAATATCCACGTCGTCCCTCGGTAACGAATGGCCCACTCACAACTTTGATGTAAATAGTCAGGGTATGGGATACAGTTGGGGAGGATCAGACTCTGAAGGGAGAATACAAAGTTATTTCGGGCCGCGTGTGCGCACTCTTTGCCTTTTATATTTACCCAGTTAACGCGGCATACAGTAACGATCTTGCTTGGGATGGCGAGAGCAAGCGGATAATCGCTGTTGGAGACGGACGAGAGAAGTAAGCCATTTCTTTACTGATTATTATGAGATTTAAGTGTTCGTTACGACCTAGGTTTGGGCATGCATTCATGATGGATAGTGGAACCACAACTGGCGAGATTAGCGGACACTCCAAGGTATGGTGGCTCTTATACCACGGACATAGTGTCAGCGTTTATAAATAAGCAGGCTATAAACGCAGTCTCTATAAGACATCAACGGCCGTTCAGGGCTGCTACAGCCGCGGACGACAATCTAATCGTCTTCCACCAGGGTACGCACTGTAGACAATCGGATGATATCGCCCTTATCCTTCTTTCACATGCAAGGCGTCCCATTCAAATATGAGAAGGTATTCCCTTCTTACCATGAGAAGATATTATTTTAACCTTTCACGATCCCAGACTATCAAAACCCATACCAAATTCGTTCAAGATGTACAATATGCCCCATCGGGCGATCACTTCATCAGCGTTGGCAGCGACGCAAAGATATTCATTTATGATGGCAAGACAGGCGATACGATCAGCGAGTTCACTTCTACCCCACATACCGGAAGTATCGTATGTCTTACAACTTACCTTTGCGCAAACGCTGTCATTGAATGGTCTTAGATGGCTTCTAGCTGGGGACCAGACAGCAAGAACTTTGTCACCTCTTCTGCAGATCGTACAGTTAAATTATGTGCGCGTACTCGTTGCCCTGTATGATACATGACCTCATCTCTACTTCAGGGGATGTACAGACCGAGAAAGCTGTCGCGTCCTGGGCATTAGGGTCAGGTGTTGAGCACCAGCAGGTTGGAAATACTTGGAGTAGCGAGAGAGAAATCGTTTCGCTTTCAATATCTGGTGACCTGAATGTTTTTGATCCAAGAATTGGAGACAAACCTTCAAAGGTTCTCTATGTAAGCTGTCCCCTTTGTTTAAACGATATTATAATGAGCTCCTCTGTCACTATTATCAGGCGCCACAGAAGGCCATCACTGTAACAGCCCCTGTCAATGATTCAACTTTCCTCGGAGGTACAGCCGATGGGCGTATACTTTCGTTTTCAACGTCGAAGAATGCTTCGGAGCATGTTTCAGGAGCAGGTCATTCCAACCTTGTATCAGGACTGGCATCGAGCCCCAAGGATGGTCGCGTGTTCTCTGTTGGATATGATGATCATTTACGGGAAATTGAGGTTGGCAACTCCGCTTCATTCACGTGTGTTCTCTCGCCATGTAGTATAGAGAGTTAACAGCTAAATCACACGTCAACAGCCCCAGCTCAACAACGACAGCATCTCAACCGAAATCGATCGCAGTAGTAGGAGACGGTACTATCTTTGTTTTCGAGGCCAACACCATCGAAGCTTTTCGTTCAAATCAACGCGTTTTTGAGATTGCACCCAAGTTTGTGGCAAGCTCCATTGCAGCGTCACATAGTGTTGTCGCCGTTGGAGGAGAGGTATGTTCCCGCTACACCATGCCGTACTTGTGATCAATATATATCATCCCAGGATCAGAAAGTCCGTCTTAGCAGCTGGGATGGAAAGTCTCTCACAGAAATAGCGGTCCTGGAAGGCAATAAAGGCATTGTCTCTTCGCTTGCTTTCTCGCCTGACGGGAATCTGCTGGCATCTGGTGATGTGAGTAGCTCCTAAGTTATTAAGGTTTATCGTCAAACTGAAAGATCTACCCAGTCAAGTGGCAAAATTGTCCTGTTCAGCGTGAACGAGAAGAAGGTATGTCCGAGTAGCCTCGGGAGTGGCTCTTCCAGAGTCTGACTTACTCATGTGGTCAAACAGTTGGTTACCTCCCGATGGTCTTTCCATACCGCGCGCATAAACTCGCTGGCTTGGACACCAGACTCGCAATACTGTGCCTCTGCCTCACTCGACACCCACGTATATGTCTGGAGTGTGGCCAAACCCATGAAAAATGTCGCTATCAAAAATGCAGCTCCTGGAGGAGCAAATTCAGCATTGTGGTTGGGAACTTCAAAGTTGGCTACGACGGGAGCGGATGGCTGTGTTAGGTTGTGGGATGTGACGTTTCACGCTTGATATTGTTGCATAATGTAAAGGACAATGTAATCTTGTTGTAATCTGACCTTGTTGACATGACAAGACTCAGGCAATGGCAGGGTGTATGCATCGGGGTATGGTCAGTGTGCAATCGGCTAACTACCCGCCTTAAACGATGAGGACGAGGCTCTACATGCCAGAAAGGAATATACGCGTCCTAGTAGCCATATGTCGTTGACTGCCAAGGACAACCCATCCTCGAAAATAACGTCAGGTCCGCGTGTGTCCCAGCGCACTAAAGGGAGGTTAACACTCATGGAGCGCCATCGTAATTCGGCATTCGAGTCATCGAATGAGCGCTGGAGCTGTGCGTTGATAGGGTGCACAGTATGATCCGCCTCAGCTAATATCCACAGGATTGCACAAGCGATTGGGTGGGCTGAGTTACTCATGATGCTGGAGAATGCGTGAGTTAAAACACACATAAAGTAGATGGATGATGCTCCCAACCGTTAAAGATGTTTCGCTGTGACTTGCCTTTTAACAGCTGAAGTCGAAGTGGTATCAAGTGCGTGCGTTTGTAGGAACAAGGGTGACTGGAGGAGCACACTCGAGGAAGCAGGTTCTATAGGGAAGTGGCTGGGCAGAATGCCAGCATGGTAGTTCGACAAGTAGTCAACAAAGCGTACAGTCAATACAGTCTTTCCAGTGATTATGCCAACATATATGGCACATTGTCCTGCTTCCAAACCGTCTGCCGGGAAAGTCTATGAAAACAAAGTCGTTCATCTGAGTGTAATGAGCCGTATAACAGGAGCGCCGCGGACAGTGCGGTCGCTTGAGAAGCTCAAAACGTGTCAATTTTGCTTCCATTCCCCGTCCCGCATATTTTTTTTTGGAGCGTAGGTGACGAACAATTTCAACAACTTTCATGCCTTCCCAGCGACGGCATCAAAATATGTGGCACGCCTTTCTACGTCTGCAATGGATCTTAAAAGCCTATAGAGATAAATTTGGTCCATCATAGAGAATGTATTAGGATTGGTTTACTACGTACCTCATGTATGGAGGCACAGTAAAACAACGGAAAGAATACAGGAGTGTCATATGGCCCCAGCTACTCTAGAATCATCAGGGACGTCAGGTTCACTTCCATTCAGCCCCGTTATATGTTTCTGGAGCGTAGGCGCTTAAAGAAAAGCTGTGCGATATGTGGCAAGACGCTTCCAAAGGATTGGGGTAATAGGATATAGCATAGGCCCTTCTGTTTTTTGTTGCTGGATTATGCTGCATATATAGAGGAGGTCCTATGAGTCTACGGGACGAGCGGGTACGAGAGAGATATCCTAAGACTAGCTGTCTGTGTAGTATCGTGGAGGAAGAAGAGGTCACAGTCTCAATCTTGTGACGAAAGGGTGACTGTTCGGAGGTCGGAGTTCGAGAAGGGATCCGGAATTCTCATGTCTGATAACTTCTTGGTTTAACGATATCATGTCATCGCCAGCTTTGAATCTTGGAAGGTCCTGAGAGTGCGACAGTCCTTTTCGGTCACTATCAGCTCAACGAAACGTTCAATTTTAATCCTGTTCTTGCTGGGAAAGCGCCTGCATAGTAGTTTCATGCGTCCCTGTACATGTACAGCTCCGTCTCGTTCGCTACACTCTCGTTCAAATTGTTTCTCTCACTTCTTTCCGTCCTTTCAATCAGCGTTCTGTGCCATGCTTTTCCATCTTACCATACCATTCATTCCTTTCATTCCTTCCATTCATTTCCTTAACGGTTTTCGTTAGGTTCTTTTCTTTTTATTCGCCCAATGCTTGCTCTTTTAAATTTAGGTTTTGACTTTCCACGTCCCTCGTTCTTCATTTAATTTTCTCACTTGCCTCCCTAGGTTTTTAAAAGCTTGTTCAGCACTTCGATGGTACGGTGCCTACCCACACAATAATTGTCAGCTCTTGCAATTAGGTCCTTAGGTTGTCGGGGTCGAGCGAACACTTGAAAACTTATGCGCACTCACTTGCCTTTTCTTCATACACCCCTGCTTGTCGCTTCCGCGCACGTCATGTCCATCTCTAGTCAAATACACATACATCCTTTTGCGTTGTCGCCAACGCCCACTAGCACGGCGTCGTCCACCGAGTCATCTCTCGAATTTCGCCACCCACGTTTCAGGCACTCTCAACATTCGTCCACGACCTCTTTACGGAGTATCACTGACGATGGAAACAACCATTCTATGTGGTATGAGCTTCGAGACGTGCTTCCTGCGTACCCCCGCCTCTCTACTAGTACTGCTCCTACAACCTACGCATCTTCTGAGAGCGAGTATGGTTGGGCTAGCGACTCTGATATCAGACTACTGTCGTCATTTCCTCTACCCCCAACGGCGAACTATGGAGAAGTCCCCTCTTTCAAGGACACTTCCATATTATTCTATTCTAGTGACTACTACGCTAGTGATTCGAAGTCTCTGGCAAAGCCATCGTCTGTCACATCTCTCTGCGCCAGGGTTTCGACTCTTCCATCACCGCCCTCCTCTATAGTACCCCTCCCTCTTTTTGACTCCCGTCCTCCCTCGATAGACCGTAAGAGGGACGGATTCCTGCCTGACGCCCAAGCAATCGTTAAAAAATGCTTGGTACAGTTGTCGACACACCACGTTGCCTCAGCGTTTTGCCTCCTTGACCTCCTACGTGTCACCGACATGAAGCCTCTAGAGCTTGATATCGATGACATCCTTGAGGTATCTGTGGACCTCAGGGATCCCAACACAACCCCGAGACAGCCACTCGACCCCGCATATTTCCACGGTATCATAAACCAGATAGTCCCCTTGACACTACACTCGGACCAGTATGACGCTTGGCTTGCACTGGAACTTCTCGATGCCAAAGGTACCCGTACCCTTCTCGTCGTCCACGAGGATATCATCAGGGCGAAATTCAAGCCACACTTCCAATGCAGTGTACGACGCTACAACACACGCTCGCAGTCAACTGCATACGAAGACGAGCCGGCTGACGTTTACCCTTCCCCTCCTCCCAGCACAGCCGACGCAACAAGCATCTCCTCCATCATCGAAGTAGCAGAGCCGGCCTCCGCCAAAAACATTGAACCTTGCTCGCGATTCTCTGCTTACACTGATGATGGTGAACTGGAGGAACGGGCGAAAGGTAGGAGGCACAGGCATGGGCCAATCCTGCGCACGGATGGAACGTGGACATGTGGCGACACCAAGTGTGGCTGCCACCGCTTACCCTTGTCCACTCGCGTCTTTCGCCTCCTGTTGTTGGCATTCAGCCGCATCAAACGCCGCTCCTAGTTTCCTATGCTTGCTGATATCGTGTATACGCACACTATCATCTTGTTGCACGGGAGTCATCACTGATCATTATCACCTCCACCACACTCGTTTCGTCTTGATCTTTTTGCTAGCTCTTTGCCATGCAGACCACACTGGATATATCGACATATTTTCCTTGCTGACTATTCTTGCCATGTAATGTACCATACCCCCTGTAGATTTGAGCGTTATAGTTGTAGAATATTAAAGCTGTGTTCAAGTTGACTATCCAGAAGATCGCGATGTTGATGTACCACTGAATTATTTTCTTGGGTCAATTACCCTGCCAGTCCCATCGTGCGGGCCGCGTTAGATTGTGGGGCGTGAATGCTGCGCTATGTAAAGGATAACGTAGTAATCTTTGTGGTGGGCGTGTACTAAATGTAGGTAGAGTTTTTGGAATTCGTCAGCCGCACCCTAACTGTTGATGTCGCTAGCTAGCTTGATGGGTGGATTTTTGCATGGCAATGCCAGGCATCCAAACATATATTCCCATTTTGAATGGCATCCCATCCCATGGCCGTACTTCGATTCGAATTGCGAATTATAACCATATCATGCTGGCTGTCCACGCCAGAAAGAGTGGTCCACCCAGTTGCCCTCGAGCAGAGATGGTTGTAGTTTTCTTCCAGCAACATTCAGTCCCTGTGAACTCCGTAGATACCATAGCTCCTTTACGTCAACCTTCTGGAGGTACTCCTGTACGAGGCTATAGTTGAGGCCAACAGCATGAGGACCGTGGCTGTCATCAGACAGTGCAAAGCGACCGCCGTGTTTGAGAATAAACTAAAATATTTCGTCAATGGGAAATATTAATAATATCAAGCTAAGAACAGGAACTACCTCAACAACATCCTTAGCTGGGTATGCTGTGTCCCATCCCTTCCGAAACGCCGCTGCGTTGACCTCAAATAGTGCTCCGTATTCGATGGCATACAACACGTTCCGCTCCATTTTCTTTCGTGCAGCAGGATACTCTGAAATCAGCAGTCCCGGGTTGTATAATCGACAGAGATCGAAGTGTCCAATTATTTCTGGACGGAACCTCTGTAGGAGCTGGAACTGCGAGTCGAAGTACGCAGACAAGAAGGCCGCCTGCGTTTCGGTTACCACCTCCGTACCAGGATTCGTGCTATCCAAGGCTTTTTGGAAAGTCGGGAGGTCAAAATCAATTGGTATGGCATTGACATGATGGACGGAACCGACGATGTATTCGATTTTGGAGCCAAAGTGCTCTAGGAGCGTCTCAAGATGATCAAGGTCGTGATTGGTGATGTATTCGGTCTCTAGGCCCACTAAAAGGGTGATTTGAGATGCGTAGACAGCTTTAAGGCGATGTGCTTCGACAACAAAGTCATTGAATTGAGCTGTGAGTGCATCGAGAGGCAACCCTGCCTCACCAGTAGGATCTTAATGCAGGCGGGAATCTGATGAGCGACTGGGCTCACCTCTTCTGGGTAGAGATCGTCTGGCCGATATCGAGGAACGTGTTCTGTGAGACCGTATACTTCAAAACCCTGACGGATGGCTTCAGTGACGACCTCCTCCAACGATCCCTTCGCGTGTTTGCAGAACTGGCCAGAGTGGGAGTGATGACTGTGGGGCATGGTAACTGTAGTGGAGATATGATCGGAATTCAAAATGGAACGACGCAAGCGAGTCTCATTAAATTTAGTGATGCATGCCTCAATAATAGCGAATTTCTGAGCACTGATATTTTGCCTAGAAGTTACTATATTATGGGAAGCTGGAGCGAGGTGAGATACAAAACCATAACAAAGGGAAATTTAGGGTGCGTATACAGAAATATCTACAAGGAACGAGAAAAAATGTCAAGCCAAGTGTTTTACACCATTTCAACATCCTGCGCAGCTACTACTAGCTGTGCCGCCTCATCCGCAGCACTGACTACTGGGTCGGCATCACCCATGAATGCGTCCAGCTCTTTGTCTAGCTCTTCCGCTGTCTTCGGCTTTTTGGGGACACGAGGGGCTCGTGGGACAGAAGCGCCGCCACCGCCACCCCGTGTTGGGCGAGATCGTACTGGGCCAACGCCACCTCGACTGATTGTGTATGCGAAGAGCATGTCAAATTTGGGATAGATGCAGGCAAGCTAAAGAAAGGACAAACGGGCCAGAGGGAGTCTTGACGTTAGAGTCGTCCCGAGTGAGTCGTTCCAGTAATGGCGGCTTCTGTATCCTGTTGATAAGCGATGCAGGGACACTTGATGAGCGGCGTGGCGGTAATGTATCGAAGGCGATCGACATGGGTTGTCCTACAATTATAAGTCAGTATTTGTATATCAAGGTTCAGCAGGGTAGGCACTAATAGACCACCTGGGACAACTGAGGATAGGAAAGGATCTTACCTTTGGCAAGGATCCCATCAAACTGTTTTTTCGCCCTCGTTGCTTCGGTCGACGTTTCGAAGGCGATGATGGCAGTTCCTGAGGAGCGGCCGCTACGATCGTACTTGAAAAAGTGACGCAAAAACCGAATGCGAATAAGCGAATTGGGTCGACGTTGGTTTTTTCAGGTGAAGCTCGGGGCTAGCCGTACCCTGATAAGTGGATCACGAACTAACGTGCCTATCTGTCCAAAGATGGCCTGGAGAGAAGTTGAGATGGTTTCAATGGACTTGCACTACCTTTACATAGAGGAAGCCACGTACAGTGAGGTCTTTCGGGGTGATGTCGTAATGTAGATTTGAGACCAGGAGCTTGCTGTTGACGGAAGCGATGTTGACCGGGACCGCAGCGATTCTTGAGCGCCCGTTGTCGGCACGAGGGCCAGTTGGAGCCTTGTCATGAAGCCATTGGCCTTCCACGTCGCCTCGAGCGGCAGGTCGCTGTATGATCCCGTAAGTCGAACGTTCTCAAAGGGATGAAGAAAGTGAAGATAAGTCTCCATTCAACTTACGCTGTATGGCTTACGGGCTCCGCGATGAAAAGAAGACATAGCAAATGGAGGAGATGAAAGAGAGTATGGAAGAGGTGAATGTACAAAACTAAGCGACGAGACATTCATCAAAAACACAGCATTGCGGAGTTTCGGAGCTACTATCGGAGTTATAAAATAATTGGTGTGCCACTGTGCCCTGCTCAGGGATACCACCTCCCCGGAAAATACTGTCAGTTTCCCACAGGATACGCTGGATTTGAAGGGCTTTATTATAAAGCAGCACCGCCCAACAGATGTACGAGTACTGCAGTCTAACAAACGTGTAGAAAAAATCAGAAGGGCAACTTCCGCGACTTCGAAGAGCTTGATGGCTTGAGTGGGTTGGGTATCCTTCTCCGGTAGTACTGCGATTCGAACGACGCGTCTAAGTCGAGGAAATTTGATACCAGAGAAATATTGACGTACCGACTTGTAGTTCCTGACCCGACGGGCCATATCTCTCATGAGGATAGTCCTCTTGCTTTCCCGAGCTTGCTTGAGCCTCTCCCATCTGTGTCCCTTGAACATCCTCTTCTTTGCGGCGTATAGCCTTGTTCCAACATCCGAGCCTGCAACTTCCTTCACCTTGGGTTCGCCCACCCATTCTACCGGATTCATCCAACACTTCTCCAACACCTTATTACGGTTCGTCAAAGCTTTTGAACCCAATACTCCACCGAAACGCTCGTGTGCTGTCACAGCAGCTTGTTTTGTGGTGAGGTTTGAGGGTTTGGGTGCTTTCGGTCCAGGTGGGAGGAGGTGAAGCGTGTTCGATGCTTTAGCGAGCTTTATAAGGTCGGCTTGCCGTCTCAAGGAGACCTTTGGTGGTACCCATCGTTTACTGATGGGATTTTGGTGGGGAACAAATGGATTAGGAAGTCGGTGAGGTACAGAGGGATCTCTTGTTTTGGTTGGTGGTGGGAGAGGGCCATTGTAGTGAACATAGTTTTTGAGATTCCTGAGTTGGTGTATACGAAACGCCTTGATTGCCTTGACACCCGCAGACGCGCCCGCCGACATATTACCTCGATATCACCAGTGGTTCGTTCGAGGTTGGTGAGGAGGAAAACAGATATTTGGTTGTGGCCTCCGAGTCAAACTACTTTCCGTTTGGGGAAACTGCGGCATGGTTGGGAATGTCATCGCGACAGTTCCAAGGGAAGAAAGTTCCACTGCGGCCGCTATATGTATATAAGGCCTATGGTATCGCCCTGATGTTTTGAAACCCCACTTCTATCGGCCTGACGTCTCCCATTTTCGAGTGCAAATGCATCCAGCCCTTCAAATACCGGAGTTACTTTATCTAGTGTTCAGGAATCTGCTTTCGGATCGTCTGGACCTCCTCTCATGTTGCCTCACCTGCAAAACCTTCAGTGAGCCTGCACTGGACACAATATGGGAGGATATCTATTGTGTGACCCTCCTTCCATTTTCTTCCCCGTCAACCTACTTGACCGTTTACAACTCAGGAAGCCGAGATTACGACGCATCATCTCTTTCAAGCCATCTAGAAAGACTCAAGTTCTACGGCAAGAGGATTCGCGTGCTACGGGTACATAGTAGGCTTTCTAATGAGCTACTACAATGCATTATATATCTCTCAAACAGCCTATTCCCTGACCCTTCAAATTCAGCACCTTGCTCTCTCACGTCGACATTGTTTCCAAGTCTTACTACCTTGATTAATGTTTATACGGTACATCCTCTTCGCGACAATGCTACTAAAGCCCGAATCCGAACATTCCTTGTACCCTCCGTCCGAGATTTCTCTCTGCATTGTGGATCTGGCAGCCGTTACCACGATCTTACGGATGCGTTGCAGGCAGTCAACGCAGTCCGTCCGTCTCTTACATCTTTGACCCTTGGCACTGAAATCATTTCTGATTTCGTTGAACCTCCCCCCGATGGGCTGAACGCAGAACTCTCATCTCTACTTCACTCTCTACCAGAATTGAAAGAGCTCACCCTTCCGCTCTACCTCTTCTCCCAGCCTGTAACGGCAGCCATCGCGAGTCTCACAGTTCTTGAGAGGTTGACCGTTTCGCACCCTAATTTTATCAAATGGAAACCTTCCAGCGTTGATTCCCTGGGAAACCATCCTATTCAAATGCAGGGGCCTCTCCCAGAAGGCTCTTTCCCCCAGCTTCGTTACCTTGCGATCAATTCGACGTTCAGTTTCATCCCACAAGTCCTGTATGCGGATCCAGCCTTCACATCACACATCACCCACCTCTCGCTCTCATGTCTCCCACCCCCACCTCGAAGGAATCTGCGGTCGATCTTTGAGCCTTCCCTATCTGTCCCCGCCCTTCACTCATTAACGCACCTCACTCTCGATTTCACAGTGCCAATCTCGGTACCACAACGGCAGGGCTTAGGTGCTGACTTCTTTGCCCCGCTCTTATCTGCCCCTTTCGTGCCGCACCTCGTATCATTGGAAATCCAACACAGAGTTCCACTCGATTTGTCTGACCAGGAGTTTGACAATATGGCACGCCTGTTACCTGAGCTCACGATCCTCCATCTGATAGCCACTCCTTTTGACCCACCTCGTGGGGTTCCTCGACCACCCCCTTTACACCTTCGTGCCTCTCCCGCGGCGTTGGTGTCCTTTGTTAAACATTGTCCGAGGTTGCGAGAGATTACATTGCCTGTTGATGCGGAAAAGTTGCCTCCTCTAGAGATCGACTCCCTTCCCACGGCATTGTACCCTGTGACTGTGAATGTGTCGGTCTCACCTGTTGGACCTTCTTACCGTTGGATAGTCAAAATGCTAGTCAAGTTGTTCCCGCATGGGAGCAGCGAAATCTCCTCGGTGCCTTTAAGCCGCAGGGCGAGTGGGGGGGATGCTGAACGGAAGATTGATGAAGCTGGGAACCTCTTGGTAGACGAGGATGATGACCCTCGCGTTGTGTATGCAGGGCGGTGGAAGGCTATCAACCAACTTGTTCTTCAGGAGAGAGAGGCTGCATGCCATTAAACCTCGTTATGGATCTCCAACAATGTTTAGTCCAAGTCGGATAGGCTCTCGCATTGATATCTAGTTTTCGTTGAATTTAATTTCCCCTAGAATATATGCTGAACACGTTGGTTCCAAGTACTCTTCTAAAAGCAGGGTAGGATGTAGTGGGACTTCCACCTCGACCTTGATCGAGAATTGGTTAACAGTTGCCCTACAAGAGAAGGACTGTTAAGATGACGAGGCCAAGCAGATACAGAACGTCAGGCACGGATAAAGGCAGATGCTTTGATGACCAGTGCCGTGATAGGTCGCGATAACCTTATGTTTACAACTTCACAACTTCAGACTTTGACTGCAACCCTGTTTCGTCTTTTCACAGGAGATAAGGAGGGCATAGCATCCTATCCCGTCCCATCATATGCTACCCTAGGTCGTCGGCTCCCTATTGACTCATGGATGATCGCGTTTTGAATAGTCGGGCTCCGATGACTCGATTGTGTGTAAGAAAGCGGTAAAGGAGGGGCGATACTCATAACCACGAGTGAAAGTTTGTGAGCACCAAAAACTTGGATCCGGGACCGACTTCCGAGAGTGTCAAACTGTCTAGTCAGTCTTGCACATGGTGAACCATTTAAAAAATTCCCAATTAAAAAGGCATCGAAAAGGAACTCTAAAAAGACATCGAAAAGATATCAAGATGTTATAGAATGTAGTCGTTACCTGACATTTAAATATAACGCGTTAGGGTTCCATGACCTATATCCAGTGTATCCAGTTATTGGTCACTGGTACTAGTACTGTGGTTGTCATGTATCCATTCTTGACGACGGAGGAAGTTCTAGGAAGTTCCATTCCTGAAGCCACTCACTCCCCGGCTCCTGAGGCTTAGGAACACAAAGGTGTGGGTTCTCATCCAGGGGTGGATTAAAAATTCGAATGGAGAAAGCGCATGGTTGCTGGTGATCGAGTCATGTTCGGAAGCGCAGGTTTCCAACCGCTTAGAAAATCCTTTTAACTGTTCGACAGGAAGAGTCGAAGCAGAGGAGCTCTATTGTAAAGTTCGAAACCGTTGTGTACGGAGTCAACGTCATGCCGACTCTAGGTCTTTTCGTCCAAAACGAATTGCCTAATTTGGCATTCACCATTCCCTCAACTCAGATCCCTTGGCCAGTCAGCAACACTTGGTACAGTGACCATGCACTTCCTGTCTACGTCTCAATCGCGTCGGTAGCAACGCTCACAGTCCATGCGTTGTTCTCGTTAAATTGCACCAGACGTTTCCTAGTTCGTTTCGGTGTTTTTGGGAATGTACAAAGTGAAGCATCAATCAAAGGCGCAAATACAAGCCTTGTCGAAGCTCATGGAGGGCGCGTCATCTATTCAGCGGAACTCCTGACTCTCATAGGCAGTTTGGAAATTTTGCGCGTATCTCTACTAAGAGTGTCAGTATTAGAAGGATCAGAAAGGGTGGTACAAAGCTTCGCGTCCATTGCAGTTGTGGGTGTTTCTTTTTTTCTGTGTTCAATGTTGATAATTTACGCGATTTTCTAGGCATATTCTTCTATTCTCGCGTTTTTTGTCGTTCTCTACCCTCGGCCGACGATTGTATCGCATCATATCACGTTGGTACTTGGGATGGCATGGATTGTGTATTTTATCCGCGACATCGTACCTCTCACGACTTACACGGAAACGCCGGTCGACCCTTCATACCTGTTGTGGTACCTAATTGGTGTTCTAAGCTTCATTGCTGTGCTTCTTCCTATCGTCACACCGCGTCGTTATGTTCCTTTCGATCCAAGAGTGCGTTAATTTGTTCTGCGTCACTTTTTGCATTGCTAATAATAAACTTAGGAACCAATGCCGCCCAACCCTAGGCAGACTGCTTCCTTGTTATCTTTGGTCCTTTTCAACTTCCTCAATCCCACTGTCTGGAAGGCATACAGAATTCGGCATCTGCCATTGGCGGACCTCCCTGTTCTTGCTGACTCTGATCACTCGAGGAATCTCGTGCGTGCGGCGTTTCCACACCTTGACCCCTTTGCCGAAGTCGTGGTGGGAGACAAATGTAATGCAGTCAGGAGCAGGCAACGAAAAGCACCTCGCCATATATCTCTTTCAGTTCTCAAGGTATTCAAGAAGGAGGTTATTTTGGCCACGTTCCTTCTCCTTCTAAACAATTTTGCACTGTTACTGTCGCCCTATGGTCTCAAGCAGCTCTTGGAGTATATGGGGAATGAAGGCAAGGGGGCAACGGTCAAACCATGGGTCTGGATTGCGTCCGTATGTTCCCTCATCTTTTGCCAGAATACACACTAACGAGAAGCGTGTATGTAGCTTCTCTTCGCGCCTTTGACCAATACATTGGTCATGCAGCAGTATCAAGTAGTACTTGCCCGAGTCGCAGTACACGTGGAAGCGATCTTTACCCAGCTCCTCCTACAACACGCCTTACGCATTCGCCTAGTGGCTGAAACCAAGCCAGAGTCAACTTCTACACCAAACCCAACCGAAGCTCCCTCTGTCACTGGATCGCCATCCGAATCCGGGTCTTCTTCCCCAACTCCAGAGTCAGAGGAGATGGTCGCGGCCAAACCGGAAAAAAAGTCAGTTCCTCCTACCAATCCCGCAGGCGCTAGCGCAACGAAGTCTCTTATTGGCCGAATGAACAATCTCATCTCCTCGGACTTGCAAGCAATTAGCAAAACAGCGGACTTCATACAACTCTTCGTCTCGGGGCCAATTATGATTCTCCTTACTATTGGTTTCTTGTACACTATCCTGGGCTGGAGGTGCGTCTTGTGCCGCACTTTAGCTCGTGGTACTTTCAATTGATATGCTTAATGGCAGTGCATTGGTTGGCTTTGCCGTGCTTGTCATTCAAATGCCGTTCCCCGTCATGTTCTCCCGTTATTTACAGGGTGCAACAAAAGAGGTGTCAAAGAAGAGTGATGACCGCGTAGAGACAGTTACCGAGAGTGCGTTATTTTTGACTCTGTTTTGTGAGAGGCGAAAAGTGATGCTCAGTTTGACGATAGCAATGAGTATAATCAGGATGATCAAGATGTTTGGCTGGGAGAACAAGATGAGCGAGCGAATCAACGAGAAGCGAGAGGTCGAGCTGTCTTGGGTTTTCTGGAGTAAGATTTATTCTCTCGCTACTTTGAACTTCCAGTAGGTGCTCAATCCAACCATTCTTCTTTTCTTGTTGACGACATATCCAGTTTCATCGTTCCGGCCGTCACTATGTGCATCACCTTTTCTGTCCATGTGCGATACCTTCCCGTTTGATGTTTGATGAGCGTTGACGAGTTCTACAGGCCCTGGGCATGAAACGGTCTTTAGATGGTTTGTCTTCCTTTTGTGTCTTTTTTCGGGGATCTAACATCTGACCTCAGCTGCCACCGTGTTCTCATCCATTGCTCGTAAACAGTCTAAATTCTATGCTTTGTGGATGATCCTGATCTTGTCCTTCTTATATCCTTCCAGTGTTTGATATCCTGAGATACAGGATGGTAACACTCTTCATGTGGATCCCGATGATTGTAAGAGGTAATGTCTCCCTGCAACGTGTCAACAACTTCCTTAAAGATGTGAATGTGTCCTTCACTATTCCATGCATAAAACACTGAGCCCGTTTGGCTTTAGACGGAACTTCTTGACGAGTTCTCACAAGACAGCCAAGAACGTCTTGATTCGGATCAGCATCCCAACGACATTGGCTTCGGGGCGGCCACATTCTCATGGTCGAAGGACGAGGGCAACTCGTTAGGGATGACGACCCCATCGAAGCGTCACTTCAGGTTACGCATCGATGATGAACTATTGTTCAAACGTGGTCGTATCAACCTTATCGTCGGCTCAACGGGTAAGTTTTCTTTTTGCTACGGCCCGCAGTCCTGATGCCTCTTACGCAGGATCCGGGAAGACAAGCCTTCTCATGGCACTTCTTGGTATGCTAATCGAAGGGTAAAGCCATCTTTTTCTTATCGTTTTCATAGGGGAGATGCACTTCATACCGTCTGGCCCTAACGCATGGTTCAATCTACCGCGCAGCGGCGGTGTCGCCTACGCCGCACAAGAGTCGTGGGTGATGAATGCGACCATTAAGGTCGGTACACGCTGATGGGGTGGTTGTTTACTGGTGGTGATTGGCCTATAATAGGAAAATATTTTGTTCGGCTCGCCGTTCGAAGAGGAGCGCTATAATAAAGGCTAGTTCATTTTACAAACCTTTCCACGTATTGAGTATCTTATCGTCTTGCCAGTCATCTCCCAGTGTGCACTCACCCGCGATTTGGAGCTCTTTAAAGCCGGGGATGCCACAGAGGTCGGTGAGAAGGGCTTGACATTAAGCGGTGGCCAGAAGGTTTGTATCGTTCCCTTTCTAATGGTTCGTATTCTCACAGTCCTTTCCAGGCTCGTGTTACCCTTGCAAGGGCGGTCTATTCATCTGCGGAGATCCTACTTTTGGATGATGTGAGTTCCCTACTCTGAAAGGCACATGGTCAGCCCAACCACTAACTTGGGGTATCAAAGGTTCTCGCTGCCCTAGATGTTCATACTGCCAGGTGGGTCGTCGAGAAATGTTTCACTGGTGACCTCATCCAGGGCCGAACTGTTATCCTTGTGGTAGGTTGCTGTGATCACAAGCCTTAGGCGGAACTCATCATTCCCTTAGACGCATAACATAAGCATGGCGGCACCCATTTCAGAATTTGTTGTCTCCCTCGGCTTCGATGGCCAAGTCCTTAGTCAAGGGACTATGTCTGAGGCGCTTGGGAAGAACTCGAAACTCAAGATCGAAATAGCCCAAGAAAAGGATAGCAAGGAGGAATTCATCATCGAAGATAATGAGGAACAGAGCAAGGCTGAAAAGCAAAGGGAAGCGGAGGGCAAGTTGATCGTTAAGGAAGAATCTAGCGAGGGGCATATCAGCTGGGAGTCGAGTAAGTCTACCATAATTCTTTGGCCATTAACATCGTTTTGTTTACACATCTGTCGTAGTCAAAATGTATCTAGCGGCACTTGGTGGCCGACATTGGATCTTCTTCTGGACTGCTTTCACGACAGCGACTGTTTTCGCATGCATAGTGGACGTACTTCAACCCTGGTTGCTTGGTTCATGGGCCACCCAGTATACCTTACACTCACCTGAGGAAGTCAACGTACCTTTGTGAGTGAATTGTCTCGGTCACTTTGCTGCTACTCCTCACAATGTTCCGTCCCAGCTACCTTACAGGTTACGTCATCCTTGTAGTGCTCATGCTTAGTGCGTCTTGCTGTGCTCAAATAATTTTGACACTCGGTGCCCTCAGAGCTTCGGCATTATTGCACCAACGGCTTATTGAAACAATCCTTCACACTACGTTAAGGTGGCTTGACAAGACTCCCATATCCCGCATCATTACACGTGCTACACAGGATGTCGCAGCAGGTAATTTACATTCCTAACATTTTTTTAGCTCATAAACTTACCTGTTCATAGTTGACACAACCATCCCAGACCTCCTCTCAGGCATGTTTGAAGCTGGTGTTGTCCTAGCCATCCGCTTCATCGCCATCATGTTCTATACCCCAACTGTCGGTCTCTTTGGGCTGTTCATCTTCTTTGTCGGCGGATTTGTAGGTAATATATATTTAAAGAGTCAACTATCTGTGAAGCGTGAGATGAGCAAAGCAAAGGCCCCTGTGGTAGCTCACTTCGGCGCTTCTGTTGAAGGAATAAGTATATTAATTTTCTTTCTTCATTTCTGACTGATAAACCATTCGTTTCCTGATAGTCTCGATTAGAGCATATGGTGCACAAAAGTCGACCCTTCTCAAATCTCTAACGACGGTGGACGACTACAGCCGCGCTTCTCGCACATTCAACGACCTTACTCGGTTGGTGATGATTCTGAGTATAATACCCATTCCTAAGCAATTCTATAGGTGGATGGCAATCCGTGTAGATGTTCTTGGTGGCATGTTTGCAGCTATCCTTGGTATTTACTTCGTCTACGGGCCAGATACAGATATTTCGACGTCCAACAGAGCTTTCACACTCGGTACGTTGTCTGACTCTTCACATGAAGCAAAGCACTGACCGGTGGATAGCCTTGGCTGTGGGTTTTGGTCGCATAGTACTCGGCTTCGTACAGGTGTTCAATATGTTCGAAGTTAATGGTACGCTTGTATCCCCTCCGCCATATGTATTTGAGCTTATTGAACTTAGTTGCACGCTGTATCTAGGAAACAGCCTGGAACGCCTACAAGAGTACATGATCATCGAGCAGGAACCAAAATCAACTCCAGAGGGTTTGCCGCCGGCACATTGGCCATCAAGTGGCTCGCTCCACGTTGAGAAACTTTCTGCACGTTACTCGGTTGTACGTCTTTTTATTTTCTTCTACTATATTGCTGAAACTGATACACCTATGGTGAAATAGGGCGGTCCCCCAGTGCTGCATTCTCTGTCGTTTGACATCTACCCTGGCGAACGCATCGGAGTCGTTGGGCGCACAGGCAGTGGCAAATCTTCTCTTACCCTTGCTCTTCTCAGGTGTATAGTTACAGAAGGAGAAGTGTGGTATGATGGGTTGAATACCCAGGACGTCAACCTTGACGCACTGAGGGGCAGGGTAACCATCATTCCGCAAGTGGTGAGTGCCCCTTAGATATTTTATTGGGTCTCAAGGATGAGATTGAAACTGTACGTGTAGCCAGAGTTGCTGAGTGGGACGCTCCGGAGAAATCTTGATCCTTTCGATCAATTTGGTCAGTCTTTTCGGGCTCTATACACACTTTTTGGCAACTGGTTCGCCAACAGATGACACCACCCTCATTGGCTCCCTCCGTGATGCTGGTCTCTACTCCCTTCAGAATGAAGACGACGAGAGTCGACTGACTCTGGACAGCTCTATAGCAAGAGGTGGGAGTAACCTTTCGGTAGGTCAGAGGCAGATCATTGCGTTGGCGAGGGCAATGGTGAGGGAGAGCAAGCTATTGATTTTGGATGAAGGTCACTATGCTTCTCTTGTGCCTTGCCAGCGGTACTAATGCAAACCATCTCAAATAGCTACCTCCGCAATTGGTACATCCTACCCCCTTCACTACCCATTCCAAGGTGCCTGGAAGCTGATAAGCTCCCCAATTTAGACTACAAAACGGACTCAATCATTCAAGCCTCACTACGCACACAACTTGGCAAGGACGTATCTGTCCTCACTGTTGCACATAGGTTGCAGACAATCATGGACGCAGATCGGATTGTAAGTGGATATTTCTTGTATTCTGCTTTGCTTCTCTTTCTATTATGCTTACCATTTAACTTAGATGGTCCTCGATTCTGGAAACATTGTAAGCCTCTCCCCTATTTCCGCTTGTAAAAAAATTAAAACCGCATACAACCTAATCGCTGCAGGTTGAGCTCGACTCCCCACACACACTCCTCCAGATCGACGGTGGATACTTCCGTGCCCTGGTAGATGAAAGTAATGATCGGGAGGTATTGTATGCGGCTGCGAAGGCTAGTGCGGCTTCAAGGAAACGAGTTTGAACTTGAGATTGAGTGTTTGGATTCTTGGGAACTCCACAATGTTGAAAGAAGTGATGATCGCCATTTATTAACTATTTATTCCTAGCATTTCCTCTTTCCTTTGCATTGCGCTCAAATATATATCGTATCGCATGTAACAGCGCTTTTGAATAACACGACTAGCGAGGTGAACCGTGGTTGCAAAAACAACAAAAACGCGAAACATCACGCATCATGCGTTGATAACGCGAAGTCACCCGACGCGTGAATCGTCACGTCGCTGAAGTCACGGCCGTGGACATTGACAGCACATATTTATTGATATAACTTTCCCTCACTGTTGCCCGCGGTATTCTCTGTGTTCCAGTAAATGCCTATATAGCGTCTGCCCGGCATATAACGTCATTGGCCCCTTGCATACTGCGCACTCTCAGAATCCGCGCGGGCCACCAGTGCTTCGTAGGCGGATCACGAACTTCCCAGTTGCATTGTTGCCGCTGAATATCGAAGTGCTGAGCTCTTACGAGCCGCATAGACCTATATCCGCCACTATTGGGTCACATCAGATCATGTATGTACTGCATGGTATATTTCTTTTACTGCATTCAAGTTGTTTTATTGAGACAACTCACACAGGTTGATTCTGACACTTTGATGCTCCAGAAACTCCCCACCGAGGATAGGACTGACAGAAAATCACAGACCGAAACGACTGCTGCTAGCGCTTATGGCATGTAGGCCTGGTGACTAGCCCTGCGATTCAATTGGCCACATTTCGCATGGTTCAAGATTGCCCGCCGTTCTCGTCGGCCACACCCATGTCGGCACTTCGAAGCGATATCGATGAGACCTCGTGCACAGGAAGAATCGTGGACACATCAAGTGTCACTGGTGATGAGACTGGTCGTGCTCTCCGTAACCAAGCGCGGCACATATCCTCACATATCAAGTGTACATTGCCGTTGGCATTCTGATTTCTTACCACAAAACGGAAATTCTGACTTCTCACCGTGATTCATTATCCATCCGAACAAGGGCCTCAACTCTGAATCTGCCACTACATATATCGTTCCTTATACGGCTTCGCGATATCAGTACATCCCAACTTTCACTGGGACTTTATTTCTGTATCCTTAGGCTCACATGCGCCATGCGCCACCATCATATATCCTTATCCACTCTGGCCATCCTATTATCGATTGTCACGTCTTTTCCCCCTTGCTGACAATTGTATCGTCCATTGCCCTTGGCCGCGTGGCTCATGAGCTGCCTGGAACTCGGGTTTGGCGGACATGGTTTCTATCAATCATGGAATCATCAGCACGTGTGCATGGGGATTCAAACCTCCCATGCTCAGCTCCGAGTAACCGTCAAGAGACTCATTCTAAAACGCATGACGTCACTGAGAGTCATCACGATGGGGCAATAGTCTTGCTGGGGCCTCATGGTCAGTATGTCTGGCTTGATCCCCGTTTCTACCGTTGCCAGTGGATAGTAGTTGAGGACTAGGCTCGGCCAAATGACTCTAGATCATCTGGTATTTCCAAATAAGCGAGAATGCATGCAGTTTGCGTTGACAAAATTTATTCGGTCGAAAACACCTAATCTTATGATCCAGGGCAGTCGTCCATGTGGCTCTGGCATCCGATACGTCACCAGTGCAAAAGCTGACAATGCTCCATCAAAATGAAGGTGGGTGCAACAATGGGCTACTGCTATGCTATTTTCGATTTAACGCGATTTCCTAGAAAAAACTATCATAAAACGAGACTATTTAAAGCGGCTGATCTACTACATTCCTAAAACGACCTTGTGCTACCCTAGTTATGGTTCGAGTTCGGCTTCGAGGCGCCTTTGGTCTGCTCAGCGCATTCACGCTGTCTGTAAGCTCCGTGGATGCACTGGGATCTCAATGTAGCGGTGCCATTGGTGGAGGTTCTGCAGCCGCTGGTGGTACGTCCAGTCTTGTCCTATCCTAAATTACGGTGTAGAGTTTATAACTGATTGGCTGGCGTGTTCGTAGATCGTTACTGGATGGAGACCATAAAACATCAGGGAACAAGCGCCTTCAATACAAATCCTACTGGATATAAGGTTCGGAATATTCTTGCTGCGCCTCCTGCGACTGTTCTTTGACCGCGATTTAGGTATTTCGGGATGTTACAGCCTATGGCGCCCTTGGCAATGGGATACACGATGACACCGCCGCCATCAATGCCGCAATTTCAGGTAAGATTCGCAGCTAACAATGCAGTTATCCCATAGATGCTGACGAGAAGTTAGAGGGCTCGCGTTGCGGTAATACGACATGCCACTCGAGCACAGTTGTTCCTGCCCTTGTCTACTTCCCGCCAGGAATTGTAAGACTCCGTCCCTTTCTTTTCATGGCAGCTGATTGGATGTTTGGCAGTATCTCGTTTCCACTCCCATTATCCCATATTATTATACTGCATTGTGAGCCTCCCTCTTAATAGCCTTAACTCGCTGAACAGAGTCCTTCCCCAGAGTGGGAGACTTCAAGAACCGCCCGACTTTGAGGGCGGCTCCCAACTTCAGCGGCATTGCGGTGATCGATTCGGACGTTTACATCCCTGGTGGCGACGGCAGCGAGTGGTATGTACCTGTGAACAATTTCTTCCGGTAAGCCAAACTCCTCAGTGTATTATATTTACTCACCGTCAGAATACTCTTTAAGGTCTGTACGGAATTTTATTATCGATACAACTTTGATGTCTCCGGACCTGTATGGCACAGGTCAGTTTCATATATACGCTACACGAAGGCTCCGCATTAATTAAATTGTTTCATCGTCAACCAGGCCTTCATTGGCAAGTCGGACAAGCTACATCTCTTATCAATATCCATGTCGAGCTTTCCCAGGTAGCTGGGAACAAGCATCAAGGGTTCGCATAGTGGTCACCTACATGGTGGGGTTTTACTGACATCCAGTCGCCCCCAAGGATATTCATGGAGAACGGCTCAGGTGAAGGCATACGGTCTATTTGGTAGGGAAACATCTACTTACATCATCTGAAGGCGGTTTCATGGCTGATCTGTCGTTCAACGGTGGAGCCTTTGGGATGTGGATATCTAATCAGCAGTACGTTATGTTGATATTCTTGCTTACAGATTCTGAGTAATTGGATCAGGTTCACGATTCACAACGTTACAATTACTAATGCAGCCACGGCCATCTACAACCTCTGGAATTGGTGAGCTTTCTCCAGGCTTGGGTGTTGAGCGTACACTTAATACAATGCAGGGGCTTTACTTATAAGAACATTGAGATTAGGTGTGCACTGGCTTGATAGTCACTTTGTCGTCTCCGTTGCTCAATTCAACTCAGGAAATGTGACGTTGGGTTTGATATGAATACTGGCGGCTTAACCGAAGGTGCTCAGGTGATTCCACTCATCTCCTGACGTGGAATAAGATGATGACGAGTCTATTTCAAGACCATGGGCGGAAATGTCATTCTGGACAGCACGGTCACGGATACACCGATTGCCTTCAGAGTAGGTGCGCCATCCTTTTGATGATTACTAAGCTAACAAGACCTTCCATTGGCAGACTTCCACGACACAAACCAGTTCTCTAGCTGGTTCACTATTCCTACAAAATATTAAGTTCAGTGGCGTTAGCCAAGGTCTCGTTGATGCCTCTGGCACCGACCGCCTTGGAGGTGGGAGCAAGACGGTCAATCAGTTCGTGCAAGGCAACGTTTACTCTGGTGAGCAGCTAAACATCGGACGAGGACCTCTCGTCAACTTAATGGGACGATATAGGGACAGGCACTACCGTAAAATACGTGAGAATAATTCTCATCTGATGATCATAATTTTCACCCCAATAGACACAAACAAGTCTTACCGGCCCGGGAATCCCGTCAGCATTACTTGATAGTTCAACGCAAGACATTTACTACCGAACGCGTCCACAATACGGAAACTTTGCTATTAGCCGTATGTAATTCCTTCGTTCTCCTCAGAGGCTCTGTGGCTAAGGAAACTTTCCACCAGAGTTTATTTCTATCAAGGTTAGTGGTACACAAAGCTGAACGGAAGGTAGAAAGTTCACGTCAAGCCTTTTGTAGTCAGAAGGGGCGTTGGGAAATGGTGTAAAGGACGATACTCAGACAATCCAAGCAGTCTTCGACAAGGTGTGCCTTTTCTTTCCTGCACTAAGCTGATGACTGACTAGCGAGTCGTAGTACTACGGCTGCAAAATCATCTGTAAGTCATTATGAGCATTGTCATTTTCATTGCGACCAAGAACTATGATTCTTTCGGCTGCAGATTTTGACGCTGGAACGTACCTGGTTTCGGACACCATCGTTGTGCCAACTGGCTCCTACGTCGTAGGAGAATTATATTCGACAATCCTTGCATCTGGTTCCAAATTCGCCGATGCGAATAATCCACGACCCGTCCTTCGAGTACGTTTTGATGTTACCACTGTCTCCTTAAAACCGACCTTTTCCTAGGTAGGGAATGCTGGTGACAGAGGACAGGTCGAGATAAGTGACATCGTTGTTACTACGGTTGGAGGATCTGCGGGTGCAATTGGTATTGAATGGTACACCGCTGGAGATCCAGGAGCGGTAGGGATGTGGGATGTGTAAGTGTTCCAGTTATGATTGCTGTTCTGTGACTCATCTCTTTTCTGTATATAGACATGTCCGGGTCGGAGGAGCTGTTGGCACTGGTAATCCCTTTGGCAACAATCGTGACTTCTACATGCTGAATTACTTATTCAGGTATTTCCGTCAACAACTGCCCTTCGGGTGGTATCTCGACAAGTAAGAACTGCCAAGGAGCATTCCTTGGATTCCATATTGCAAGCACTGGTGGCGGCTACTTCGAAGTAAGAGGCACAGTCATGATAGCTGCGACACCTACTCATTTCTCTTGAGTAGAACGTCTGGGTTTGGGCAGCTGGTTTGTACTCCGTTAAACACTCTTCAACTACGTTTTTGACATTGTGCAGATCACGACCTCGATGACCCTGCTGAGGGGCGTATCAACACTTACAGTGCTCGTGGAATTTTCATTGATAACAGCCAAGAACCCATTTGGTTAGTGGCGACTGCTGCAGAACATCATGTAAGTATTGACACTCGTACAAGCATCGATGTTTAAACTCAATGCGCACGTAGACCCTGTATCAGTACTCTTTCGTCAACGCTCGCAATGTGTATGGTGGGTATACCTCCTTACTTCTAAATGACGCAAACTTTTCTGAACACCCTCTCAGCCGGAATGATTCAAACTGAGACTGTGTGTCTATTCTCTGATTATACGCCGCTTGCTCTTAACGCAGCCCTCTTAGCCATACTACCAGCCAACCCCTCAGCCACCCTCACCTTTTTTGATCTTACCCGATTGGGATGATCCTTCTTTCTCCCTTAGTGGCTCTGCATGGGCTCTGAATATCGCTAGATCAAACAGTGTATTTGTTTACGGTGCAGGCCTGTATAGCTTCTTCCAGGTTTATTTCCTCTTCTCTTGGGAAATGAGGAAATTGTTGACATTCACTTAGAATGTGTCCGAGTCGTGCAAGCCAACCGTCGACTGCCAGAAGTCGCTCGCTTTGGTTGACACGGAGAGTGCTGCAGTGTTCATTTATGGCCTCAATACTATCGGCGCTACGACAATGCTTACTGTTGGTACGACGAATGTCATTGCGCAATCGGCCAACCGCGATGGCTTGCAGGCTACGGTGACCGTTTGGAGTTCAACCAAGACTACCCCATCTGATCCTGGCAATTCCCCTCCCGTATATCCTTCTCCAGTGTCGTGCCCTAGCGTTCTTGCCGTTGCAAAGGTGGTTGAATTTTCTAAAATTTCATTCTTGAAGACGTTTTGACGCTATTCATAGACCCATATCGACAACTTGCAAACCTACTGGGTCACTGATGAAATCGGTACGTCTATGATGTACGAGGAGGTAAAGCCGCATATCAAAGTTATGAATGTATGACTAGGCAGCGAAGGTTTCTACAATTCGCCACCCGACAATGCACAGCGTTTGTGGACCGATGTAAGTTACCAACGTTTTATACTAAGGATCTTTATCTCACCTTTCTTATAGGCGGTATGTACCATCTCAGAATCTCTTCATGTCTATTCATCATATATTGAATAGATCAAAATCGAAACACTCTACAACTATATGCTTGCCGTTGGCTCTTCGGACTACGATACTTTCCAAGAATCGGATTTCCCTGCGCCACCCAATCACCCGTGGGACAATCTCTTCAATGGTAAGCATTCCAGAGGTCCTTAGGTTCCCCATTGTCAGGAATTACTGAATGGTCGACACAGATTCCTATGATGATGCTTTATGGACAGCTCTTATGTTCTTCAAGATCGGCGACTGGCGGAAAGCAAATAACAAATCAGACTATAACGATTATTATGTAAGCCTTCCCCAAACCCACGCCGCTGTCTTCTAAGCCACCCATCCTGCAGGAATCCGGTCAGAGTATTGTTGACTACGTGGGTGATACATGTCAGTCACATTCTCACTGCTGGTATGGAGGTAGACACTGAACTGAATTCTTAGGGTCGGACATTTGCGGTGGCGGCGGTAAGACCACTCCACACTGAGAGTGATATGATTTCTGACAATTCGTACTAGTTTGGTGGTCGGGTGACCGTGACTATAAGAACACCATCACGAACGGCCTTTATTTGTATGCCTCATCAGTTGCATATTTCACGAGCCAAGATAGTACATACAGAGACAATGCTGTCAAGGTCACTGCCAGTTGCTCCGGTTGTTCCTCTGCAGATCATTAAATTGAATACTTAGACTTGGAATTGGCTTGCCAACCATGGGGATCACGTCGGCGACCTCTGGGGTGATGGTATAGGCTACGATAAATCAACAGGAGAATGTAAGGCGCGTGGGGGTATTTGGTTGTACAACCAGGTAAATCGTACTTTCATGCCAATTGGTGTATTACTTAATCTCTATTCAAACTCAGGGTCTCATTGTTTCTGGATTGGGCGCTCTTTACACTTCTACGGGTGGCACCAATACGAGTTTATTGGATGCCGCAGAGAAGGTCATAAATGCCACCATGACCGGTGACTCTACGTCCTCAGGCGGTATTTTGAAGGAGACCTGTGACGCTGGATCATTCTATAACTGCGATAAGGGTGACCCGAATCCACAAACATACAAGGTACGAGTTAACATACCCTCAGGATTTATGTATGATGACATTGTCTTACTCAGGGTATATTCATGAAGCATTTGCAGGTTAGTGGGAAGTTGATGACTGAAACAGTTCAACAAGATTTACTCTTTTCAGTACTATCTCGACCATGCAAACAGCGATGCAAGCCAAGGTGCCAATGCTCGATACGCACGCTACATCCCGCATGTTTGGGGGCAATATTCCGGCATCATTCAGTTGAGTCACATGGCATATATGATTACTGGTTACCTCAACAGTTGATCACTGTAGTTACGCTACCAACCAAGACGGCGATATAGGGACACTATGGTCAGTAATTTATGCGAAAAACTTGAGCCCATGTAACTTACCGGGTTTCATAGGTGGGAGGCATACCAGGGCCAAGATACTTCTATCTTTAATGGGTATTCTGAGGGAGCTGGGATTGACGCAATCCTTGCGGCTGCTAAAGTAAGCTATGCTCTTGTAGACTACTTTTACCTTGACGAAATCTTTTTTCCTCCAGTATGGAGGCTGTCCAGCCGATTGATTCTACTGGTTTGTGCATGCTCCTCTTAGCATCGTATTTTCACCCTTTGTCGTTTCTTTTTCCGGCCAAGGCCGAGTCCTGATCTTCACCCGTCCCCGTTTAAAGTCTTTTCTTATCAGAGATTTTGATGAAAGGTTAAAATACTCTTGTGTGTCACTATATAAAATAGCAATAAACCCTTACTTCCAACTCCTCACCACAGGAAACGAGCAGCTATACCGTGCACTTGAATCTCATAAATCGAGCTCTCAACTCCAGCGACGTAGTGAGCCCTAAACCGCCCTCAGAGGGCTTCCTCGAAAGGAGAGGTACTTCCATATCGTCTAACCGGACCTTGGATGACATTTTCCGTCAACCAAATTTCAAGTTGAGTCAATTGTATTTAAGGCAACAAAAACTGGACATTTATAAGAAGGGTATAGCTAAATAATTGAGCGCAACAAGAGGTTCGTGAGGTTGAATTTTCAGGTGAGTAGATATGAGGGGGTTTTAGCACTTGTAGACGCGACTTGTGGGGAAATATGGCGGGAAGCATATACGGGCAGAAAAATGATAATCAAGGGGAAAGTGAAAAAAGAGGTATAGTGTTATTAGACCCTATATGCGTGTCATCTCCTTCCATTCAGAGATGAGAAAGAAGTGCATGATGTCCATGGGGCGACGCTTGGCTCCCAGAACAGCGAAGGAATCGATGGTGCTTCGATACCACGGTGTACCAGGAGGAAGGCGTGGCTCTAGCCAACTATCTCGCGACTTCAAATTGTGATAATGACAACTGATAAGAAATCTATAAGAGCAGAGGACTAACGAGAAGTAACCTTCCAGTGCGCCACTATGTTGGACACAGAGTTCACAGAATGGAACAGGACAGAGAACGTGAACGCTCACAGTACGAAATATGCGACCAGTAAGCTGGCACCTTAATTGCCTCCAAGCCCAATCGCGAGTCCAGTACCCTGAGCGGCAAGCCTAAGCGCCACATGGAGTGTGATAACAGTGTAACGAGAACGTAGGCGTAAACGTCCCTTTATGTATCCAATGACAAGTAGGATAAAGAGGATGGAATATAGCACGAGAAAGACGAAGGCGGCGCTGGATTCAGCGTTGAGCCCCATACCAAGCCGAAACTGTGGCAACAAAACTCTTGAACAGATTGTTTGATACCTTTTTTTTTAAGGCTTTACTTTACCTTTTAAAGCGTGTAACGGTTTTGCATCGCAGGAAAAGTTATGCTGCGGAATTCTCCTTCAACCACATGGGAATTGTACTGTGCCTGGATGAAGTTGGTTTGTCGAAGGATGAAAACTAGAATAACTCTGATGCTGCTGGCCTTGTAGTACTAGATGGCTGCGGTGCTGCCTTCTTGAGAACGTTCGGCATTCAGTCAGGCACCACGGTGTCCCAATTGACTTGCTTCGTTGAATGAGTACTATTCGTACGGTTTTGTATGATACCAGTACCAACTATTTCGCAGCGATGCAACATAGCAGTTTGGCCAGTGTTCTGCCTAGTGCGACGCGGGCTTTTCCGAGCTGTGGGAAGAAGATCGAGGTCTGAAGGTTTCAAATCCCATTCCGAGCGATGTTATTCGGCCGCCGATGTGAAGGGGCTCTCAGTCAAACTACTCTAGTACTCCAATGTAGACTTAGTGGCGTAGGTTTGAGTACGCTCCCTTAGAAGTTGATATATTGAGACGTAAATTCCGTAGCGTTCTATAATAAAAAAAGATAGGGCGAGCATTATAATACTGTGCGAATACTACTGCAATAAACACAATTTATCCTTTAAATTATCCTTAACCATTGAATACGATGAGACTGCTGTCCCTAAGCTTCAGTCTTGGCGGCACTGGCAGCAGCGGCAGCATACAGCGCCTGGCGGTCACCACTTTCATCGACCAGTGCACGGAAATACCCATCGTCACGTTGAAGGAGCGTGTGTGGGGAGTCAAATTCGACCTGTATCGATTATTTAGGAATCAGTGTTCTTACACTTTGAACAGAGTAAGGAACGTACAATGTTTCCTGCATCGAGGACCATCTGCGTTGGATGAATAATGAGTAATGCGAAAAAAAAATAAAGTATGAAAGAGCAACTCACGATCCGATCCGCGTCCATAATCGTCTGCAACCTATGTGCGACGGTGAGGACGGTGACATCCTTGCCAAGCTGGGTGCGTAGCGAGGCCTGAATGATCGAGTCCGTTTTATAGTCTGCATTGAATGGCAAGTGAGTTCTCAAATACTACGGAGAGGCACCTGGAAAGGGTTGGACATACCAATTGCGGAGGTAGCCTCATCTAAAATCAATAGCTTGCTCTCCCTCACCATTGCTCTCGCCAGCGCAATGATCTGCCTCTGGCCTACCGAAAGGTTACTCCCACCTCTTGCTATAGGGCTGTCCAAAGTCAACCGGCTCTCATCATCCTCGTTTTGCAGGGAGTAGAGACCGGCATCGCGGAGGGAGCCGTTAAGAATGGCGTCATCTGTTTAGGGATGCGTTAGCGAAAATCTTTGTATGAGGCTGGAACACCGACCAAATTGATCGAAGGGATCGAGGTTCCTCCGAAGCGTCCCGCTCAGCAACTCTGGCTGTGCTTATAGTCTCAGTATCATCCTTGACACCCATTGAGGACACTCACCACTTGCGGGATGATGGTTACCCTCCCCCTCAGTGCGTCAAGATTCACGTCCTGGGTTTTCAGGCCATCATACCACACTTCTCCCTCTGTCACTATACACCTGAGAAGAGCAAGAGTGAGAGAAGATTTGCCGCTCCCTGTACGCCCGACAACGCCGATGCGCTCGCCAGAATTGATGTCAAAAGACAGGGAGTGTAGCACCGAAGGACCATCCTATTTCACCATGTTATGTGTGTCAGTATGATGATTCATCAAGGTGTACAGAAGTAACGGTGGGGTATGTAGAGAGAAAAGAAAAGACGTACAACGGAATAACGCGCAGAAAGCTTTTCGACATGGAGCGAGCCGCTTGATGGCCAATGTGCGGGAGGCAAACCCTCGGGAGTCGGCTTAGGTTCCTGTTCGATGACCATGTACTCTTGCAGGCGCTCAAGACTATTGCCTGGATGCAGCGCCTAGATGAGCTTGATATCTCCTTACGAGGCTGGCAAGGCAAGCGTACCGTTGACCTCGAACATATTTAGGATCTGTACAAAGCCAAGTACCATACGGCCGAAACCCACAGCCAAAGCTATCCACTGATCAGCCCCCTGATTCACATAAAGAATCACCCTACTTACTAAGCGTGAAAGCCCGGTTTGACGTTGAAATATCTGTGTTGGGCCCGTAGACGAAGTAAACACCAAGGATAGCTGCAAATATGCCACCAAGGGCGTCTACACGAATTGCTATCCACCTATGGCATGGGTCAGAAATGACAATTATTCGAGAAATCAACACTGACCGAGCAAGGTCGTTGAATATGCGAGAAGCGCGGCTGTAGTCGTCTACCTTCGTTAACGACTTGAGGAGGACCGACTTTTGTGCACCGTATGCTCTGATTGAGGCTATTAGGAAGTAAAAGGTTTGTCAGTGAGAATTGAAGAAAAGAGTGACATACTTATTCCCTCAACGGAAGCACCGAAGTGAGCCACCACAGGGGCCTTAGCCTTACTCATCTCACGCTTCACAGATAGTTGACTCTTCATATAGATATTGCCTACGAAACCGCCGACAAAGAAGATGAACAGCCCAAAGAGGCCGACAGTCGGGGTGTAGAACATGATGGCGATGAAGCGGACGATTATGATAACACCGATTTCAAACATATGTGAGAAGAGGTCTGGAATCGTCGTGTCAACTGTGTCAGGAATTGAGAGGTGAGATTATTGGCTAAATTATGTGGAGAAAAGAACTTGCCGGCTGCGACATCCTGTGTAACACGCGTAATGATACGGGATGTTGGAGTCTTATCAAGCCACCTCAGTGTCGTGTTGAGGATTGTTTCAATGAGACGTTTGTGCAACGATGCTGACGCTCTGAGGGCACCAAGTGTCAAGGTTATTTGTGCACAGACAAAGACGGCGAGCATGAGGACTACAAGGAAGACGTAACCTGTAAGGTAGCTTAGGACAGAATTTAGTCAGAAGCAGTGGTAAAATATTCAAGATAGATATGGCTCACAAAGGCACGTTTACTTCCTCAGGAGGATGTAGGGTATACTGTGTTGCCCAGGAACCAAGCAACCAGGGCTGCAGTACTTCAATCCCACACTCGAAGAAAGTTGCTGTTGTAAAAGCGGTCCAGAAGAAGATCCAGTAGCGGCCACCAAGCGCCACCAGATACATTTTTACTAAAATAGTTATGTGAGGAAAATCAAAACGCAAGGTACGGCAAGGCTTACTCGACTCCCAGCTGATATGGCCTTCGCCGGATTCCTCTTCAACAATTAGCTTGCCCTCAGCTTCCTTGCGCTTTTCAGCCTCGATTTGTTCCTGATTCTCATCCGGAACCTCCTCTTTGCTTTCCTTCTCCTGAGCCACCTCCAACTTAAGTTTCGAGTTCCTGGCAAGTGCGTCGGACATTGTGCCCTGGCTGAGGATTTGACCATCGGAGCCGAGAGAGACGACGAACTCGGAAATGGGTGCCGCCATACTCACATTGTGTGTCTAGGGGAGGGGGCGATAGTCAACTCTGGTAGGGGCGCGGGTTGACAATCAGAGAAACTTACTACAAGGATAACCGTTCGGCCTTTGATAAGGTCACCGACGAAGCATTTTTCGATTATCCACTTAGCAGTATGCACATCCAGTGCAGCAAGAACCTTTGAACCTTTAAGTCAAATGGCGTATTAACCGTATGAAAAGCTTACGTCATCAAGAAGAAGGATTTCGGCAGAGGAGTAGACTGCTCTAGCAAGTGTGATACGAGCCTAAAGGATATCAAAATCAGAAATGGCCGTCCCACTCATTCCAAAGGATAGCATGCATACTTTTTGGCCACCACTCAACGTCAAACCCTTCTCGCCAACCTCCGTACCATCACCAGCTTTGAAAAGCTCTAAATCACGCGTGAGTGCACACTGGGTAAGGACTGCGTAGACGATGAGTTCCCGATACGTGAATGACTTTTAAA
This sequence comes from Myochromella boudieri, assembly GCA_018221655.1. Lineage (NCBI taxonomy): Eukaryota > Fungi > Basidiomycota > Agaricomycetes > Agaricales > Lyophyllaceae > Myochromella > Myochromella boudieri. The sequence goes on from JABCKU010008175.1 coordinate 45,464, forward strand.
TCAAACTGGCCTTTGTTATAACGCTCTTCGTCGAAGGGTGAACCGAAAAGGATGTTTTCCTAGAAGAACTAATTATCACTAGCAAACGGCCACCCGAACTTGGACCGACCTTAATGGTGGCATTCATGACCCAAGATTCCTGTGCTGCGTAGGCGACGCCCCCGCCACGTGGTAGATTGAACCAGGCCCCAGGGCCAGATGGAACGAAGTGCATCTCCCCTAGAATTGAACTGGTTAGTTAACCGCAAGATTGTGCTTCAATTTGTTCACCAAGGAGTGCCATGAGCAGACTTGTCTTCCCAGATCCTATGTAGGAATCATCAGGACATTAAATATTGTCGTGAGAATGGTAAGAAATCACCTGTCGAGCCGACGACAAGGTTGATGCAACCGGGTTTGAACAGTAGCTCATCTTCGATGTGCAATCTGAAGCGCCGTTTTGAGGGGGTCATTACTCCCAATGATGCACCCTCGTCATTCGACCATGAGAAGGTGGCTTCCTTGAAACCAATTTCATTTGAATTCTGATCTAAGTTTAACAGGGTTTCTTGGCCGTCTTCGGAGAACTCGTCAAGAAGTTCCGTCTAAGACCCAAATAACTGTTGGATCGGCAAATAAATGAGAAAGGGCGCACTTACATCTTTGAGGAAGTCGCTGATACGGTGAAGAGAAACATTGCCTTTGACGATCATCGGGACCCACATAAAGAGCATCGCCATCCTATATCTGAGGATGTCAAACACTGAAGGAAAAGCTGGGTCAGGATTACCCAGCAAAGCAGTGATATGCTGCTTACGAGCAATGGACGAGAACACGGTTGCAGCTGGAGAAGACAGATATCAGGTGGGAGAAAACAAAATTCAGATCAGGACAGACCATTCAATGGACGTTTCATGGCTAGTGCCTATAAATATCGTCAGCAGCTATGAAAATTAATTGAAAATAGACTGACATAAACAGAAAAGGTAATACACATAGTCACTGCTGGAACAATGAAACTGTAGAAATGTTGTTAGAGGGTATGTTATAGGAAGGCTAGACGAAAGAGCACGAAACTGGAATACCAAAGTGGAGAGTGAATATATCTTGTTCCAATAAACCCACGACAGCTCAGCTTCACGCTTCTCGTTGATCTGTTCTGTCATCTTTTTCTCCCAGCCGAACATCTTGATCATTCTGATTACACTCATTGCTATTGTAAAACTTGTTATTAAACATTGCTCTGGAGAAGCTGAACACAAAATGAAACGTACTCTCGGTGACTGTTTCTACGCGATCGTCGCTTTTCTTTGACACCTCCTTTGCTGCACCTTGCAGTAAGCGGGAGAATATCACAGGGAAAGGCATTTGAACAAGCAGCGAAAAGCAGCCGACCAATGCACTGGTAGTATTAACGTCATCAACAGACGATATCTCAGTACAGTCATTAAAACGTACCTCCAACCCAAGATAGTGTACAAGAAGCCAATGGTGAGGAAAATCATAACTGGTCCTGCCATGAACACCTGCATAAACTCTGCCGCTTTGCTAATGGTCTGTAAGTCCGAGGAAATGAGGTTGTTCATTCGTCCTACAAGGGACTTCGTGGCATTACTGTCAGTAGGATTAGCAGGTGGAACTGGATTGGCCTCCGGTTCGGCTGTGACTGTCTCCTCTGATTCCGGAGTTGGAGAAGAGGGCCCAGATCCAGACGACGATCCAGCAACGGAAGGAACTGCAGTCGTGTTTGCAGTGGCGGTAGACTCAGACTTTGTTTCAGCAACGAGACGGATGCGTAGTGCATGTTGTAGGAGGAGCTGGGTAAAGATGGCTTCTAAGTGTACTGTCGCTCGGGCAAGTACTGCTTGATACTGTTGCATGACCAGTGTATTGGTAAAAGGTGCGAAGAAAAGCTATATACGCGATTTTCATTGGTGAATATTTTCGCAAAAAATGTGCAAACTTACGGATGCAATCCAAACCCACGGCTTGACAGTAGCACCTTCACCTTCGTTCCCCATGTACTCCAAAAGTTTCTTGAGGCCGTAAGGCGACAGTAGCAGTGCAAAATTGTTCAGAAGCAGCAGGAAAGTTACTATAATGACCTCCTTCTTGAATACCACGAGGACTGAAAGGAATATATGACGAGGTGCCCTGCGCTGCTTACTCCTGGCCGTACTGCCTTTATCTCCAACCTCTACTTCGGCAAAGGGGTCGAGATGTGGGAAGGCCGAACGCACAAGATGTTTGGAGTGATCGGAGTCGGCGAGAACGGGAAGGTCTGTCAATGGCAGATGCGGAGTTGTATAAGCCTTCCAGACAGTAGCATCGAGGAAGTTGAAAAGAACCAAGGACAACCAGGAAGCGGTTTGTTCAGGATTGGGCGGCATAGGCTCCTATGAGAAAATGTTAGCGATGTAATCGAGCAGAGAAAACAACGTACCGTTGGATCAAAGGGAACATAACGATGTGGTGTAACAAGAGGAAGAAGTACACCAGTGAAGCTTAAAACGCCAATTAAGTACCACAATAAATTTGAAGGATCGACTGGAGTTTCCGTATAAGTCATAAGAGGTACAACGTCGCGGATGAAGTAGACGATCCATGATGTGCCCAATACCAAATTGATATGATGGGATACCACCGTTGGACGTGGATGGAGAACGACGAAAAATGCGAGAAGAGAAGTATATGCCTATCAAGTTTCGTAAGTGAAAAAAAAAGTCGAGCACAGAAAATCACGTACGATAGCGATGGATGCGAGGCTTTGCACTGCCCTTTCTGGCCCCTCCAATGCTAAAACCCTCAACAGCGATACGCGTAAAACCTCCAAAGTGCCAATGAGACTCAGGAATTCCGCCGCGTAGATGACGCGTCCTCCATGTGCCTCGACACGACTTTTCTTGACATCCTCAACGGAAACTTCACCTTGGTCCTTTCCAAGGACACCCAACCGAACAAGGAGACGTTTAGTGTACTTCAACGAGAAAAATGCGTGGATTGCGAGTGTCACTGCCGACGCGATTGAGACGTAGACAGGAAGGGCATGATCGTTGTACCAAGCGCTGCCTGTTGGCCACGGGTTGATCGAAGAGAAGCCGAATGCCAAATTTGGCAGTTCATTTTGAACGAAAAGGCCCGGACTAGGCATAACTAGTGCAAGCCTACTGTTTTTTCGTGATGGAATGCTTCAACAACGTTCAGTTCTAATGTCGCAACTGTTAAAAAGCTTTATCAGGCGTCCGCTCCCGTTCTGGAACATGACTCGGTTATCTTATGGCAACCATGTGGTCGGGATATCAAGAAATGTTTACCCCCGCTCAGGCCGCGCCGCCGCGATCATACTCTATAATTTAGCTGCTCTCACCGTTTCCACTCAAACATATATAGACCCATTCCTAGGCCTTTATGGTGCAGATCGAGGGAAAAGTAACGACCCACTCGAGTTCAGATACTATGTTGCTGCAATAGCTGCGGCGGTGTGGCTCAGCTCATATCTTCCATCGTTCTACGGATTTGCGAGAAGAGCGGCTTACCCAGGGCCGTACCCACAGGTACCAACTGGTCCCTAGAGGACATTTCCCCGACAATTTCGGATGACTGGTCATGGGTCATAATGACATGCATATTGCGCTATATTGTCCAGATGGGCTGGTACCAATCTCTGACCTTGTTGCGTGTTGGGCCTCAAGCATCAAGTCGGACTCCACTACCATGTTAACAACACTTTTGATCAGTCTACCCTAAGCTGAGGACCTTCAGCGACTCATACATCCTAACGCGTCTAGATTCCAAGTTCACCGCCGCGCCACCGAAAGTCACCGCTGATGGCGACAATGGCATGAACGATAGACACTTCCTGCTCACAGCATCTGATCTATACGTACCAGTGATTAGGCAGCGGTGCATTGTACTAAATACCAGTACAACTCAGTTTACAAGGGAGCACTCCTCACCCCTTAAGGTATGTGTGCATGTGGCATAAGCCTTAATCAACTAATTCTTCTTGAGCACAGGATGGATTGCCTAATAAATCGTAGGTTCTTCTGACCTTCGAATTCAATAATCAACTGTGGACGAACAGTCATGAACATAATTATTGTTGATCGAAGACGTATCACGCCTACATAGTTGGGTAGGTCCAAATGACCTACTGATGAAATTTGACTGTTGAGATCTGATCATCACTGTTGCACTCTTGTACACCTCGGTGACCGGCTTGCTCCTCCACCCCACGACACAATCAGTATATGTAAAATGGTTGTGAACAAATTATATCTGCCCACGCTGCGTCCTTTCTACCGAGTACCATCCCTGGTTGGTGAAGTACTTACTTCACCTTCAACTTTCGTTCCTTTTCGTTTAAATTTCTCCTGCCGGCCATGCCTTCAGTTCCTTCCGTTTCTGCTCCAGAAGCACTAATTCATACACGACTTACTGTGTATGAAGCCTTTGCATTCCTTGCTCTTTTCTTCAACGTTGCAGTACTGGTATCTGCAGTCTTTTCTCGCAACAACCTTCGCCGGCTCAGAGCCTGGTACAACTTGGTTATCATGTGGATTGTTTACTCCATAACATATCTCTTGATTCTTGGGCGCCAAACTGGATCGGAACCTCCTCACGGGCTATGTATGGTACAGGCAGCGCTTGTTTACGCTTGCCCGTCGTTGTACGTTATCCTGTCCTATCGCCAGGGCAAAGCCACTCATTGCGATCCTTTCTAGGTGTGCTGTAGGATACACTTGCTTTGCTATCGATGTTCGCCCTTGATGTCACTCCCTTTTCGAGCATGTTGCGCTGACCACCATGATAGTTTTACCTCCTAACGTGCACCATAATGTTCGGAAACAAAAAAGTCGGTCGATGGGTCGATAACACTCTAGTGAGCATCCTGAAGCTGCGATCGCTCAGTGCAAAATGTAACACGTCTCTCAGCTACTGGCGCTTCCCTGGGTTATCTTCGGTTTCGTGTTTCTTGTATCGCTGCTGGTAACCCCCTACCATAATAATACCGCCTGTGTTTTTATTCTTTCATCTGGTAGTGCATCAATACCGCTGAGACGGTCAGGCGAGAGCCTAACCACCATTTCTATTGTGTCATCGATAACGCAATACCGTAAGTCTTTTTTGTATTAACAGGCCAGCCGTATGATACATCTCTCCGCCATTCCAGTCGTATGCTGTGCGCAGTGGTGATTACAGTCTCTGCCGTAGTCTTGCTTTCTGTGGAAAGTCAGTTTGATCTCATCTACTTTATACTTATTATGCGACTTACCTTGACATTGCCTCCGTCTGTAGTTTACACGATCGTGATCCTTCGCCGCCACTGGGAGTCCTACAGGCATTTAAGCCGTAGCAATAGCAACATGTCTCTATCGACATTACTCCGACTTCTGTTATTTACTGGGATTGTATTTCTGGCCGTGGGGTATGATCTCTCTTGGCCAAATCGAATGTGAACCTAGAGATCTTATCCTCGTTACTTTCACAGGTTAGCAGTGGTCGTATTATACTGGAATGACGCGTCTTTAGTAGGATGGAGCATCATGTTACCCATCGGTAAGCGTCTTCGTCGATCATTATTTAAAGTTTTACGTACTATCTCTTTACAGTCGCTACTCTAGCTGGGCTACTCTTTGGCACACAGAAAGTAAGTAACGCTATTCGAAAGGTTTCGCCCGTCTATTGTGAGATGTCTTACCAACCTTCCTTCATAAGGATATTATACTATTTTGGAAAAAGCCTCAGGCTGCATCAAAGCCGTCTGCGGAATTTAGGTCGGTAGGAGAGAAGAACTGGTCAGCCGATCAGGAAGCTTGATCTGCAAGCACTTGCGTGGGCTCCGTCGATGTGGTTCGGATGGTATCTGGGTGATGCAGGGATAGTATCCGAAGGGGCATGGAATATAGTTACCACGAATTATATGTCCTACCTTAACGTTAGGTCCCTAAGATTCCTGAGCAGATGCCACAACTGTAGGTAAATTCCCTGCCACATACCTAATTTCGTAAGCATAGCGTGCGTCATGCGAACACCATGCCTATACTTGGGATGTTCGGACAAAGAAGGCTTACACTCACATACGATCTGCGAATACTTTAGAGGTAGTTCTATGTGAGGAGCATACTATTTACTTCTAAAACATTAAGCAATCTCTACATGAAATTGATCGCGTAGCTTGTATGTTCGAATTAAGTCTCAGCTTTGGTTGCAGGGGTATCTGATGTGCCGCCGAAAAATGCACGAGCCTCACTGTCGTCCACAGCAGCAGCGCCAGAGGATAACTGAACAACAAAAAGTAAGATCCTTCTCCTCTTGCAAGATTGTCGCAACACACCAGATAGGAAAGATGTTCGGACTTGTTCACGTGGGTGACATCGATTTGAAGTGCAGAGGAGCTTGCATCCTGTTCCATTCCAATGTAAGCACCACAAGAAAAAACAAACAAAGTGGCTTACCTTCTGAGAGATGTTTAGACGCGTCCAAGCTGTGTTCCAAAGGCCAGTGTAACGTCTGTCCTGCCTTGCTTCAGGGTCTAATCGCAGCAGAGCCGCAATCAGTTCACTAATACACAGCCCATGGCTAGCAATCGCAACGTGGATGCCATCTTCAGCTAGGTGAGGAAGTACACATTCTGCAATAGCCTCCTCGGCACGATTTGCCAGGTCGTCGAGACTTTCGCCTCCTGGAAACTTATCAGCACGTGTCGGTAACACAGGATAGATGCCCTTCGCCATCAAACTCTCTATAGTCTCGCCATCCGGAACCTTCCACGCCCAGATCTTCCCTTCAGCGATGCCGAAATGTTGCTCTCGGAGCTTAGCGTTGACGACGAAAGGAAGATCGTGGGATTGTGCTTCATGGACGGCTTTGCCAGTGGCGAAGGCTCGAAGTAATGGTGACGCATAAACATAGTCAAACTTTGTACTCTTCATGTATTTTGCCAAGGCTTGAGCTTGCTGAGTAGATGTATTCATCAGTGTTGTACCATATGTATAACAAAGCTCTAGCGCACTCTTCGTCCTGTAGCTGAGTCTATGATCGTCCAAAGATGATAAAAGTGCCACTCACCTAAGGCGGAGAGGGGGGCATCTTTCCAACCCGCCCAGACGTCCCTCTGGTAGATTGTAATTTGTCTAGGTACGTGACCTCCATTTCACTGGGGGACATACCGTGTTATCTTCTGATTCCCCATGTCGGATCTTAGTCAGGGTTAAGCAGAATACCAACCTGAATGGAGAACACTCTTACGAAAGTTACTGTAATCATATTTGGGGTATATCTTTCGAGCTGATTGGTCCATGTCGGGCCCTTATATGCAAACTGAACGTATCACGTGGCAGTCAAAGATGACTCTATTGCAAGCAAGGGTCGGTCAGGAGAACGTGGTGGGCGTCAAAGATGCCAATTGGTGAATATCACAATGCCTTAGACTCTATCCAATTGTTTCTTGTTTTAGCTTCAGTCGGTAAGTGGGGTATTTTCTCATATGCGCGCCCAATGGCTCAACTGAGGCGCAGGTATAAGGTAACATCGTTAGCGCCGTTCCACAGTGTTCCGACGGCAGTTGTAACATGTACTATTTGCTTGAGACAGAAATCAGAACGATAACGCAAACAACAACGGCTTAGAAACACACCATTGATCTTTAATGACAGTCTCCTCATACTCTGGCAACCAAGCTCTCTCTGTGACGAGTAGAAGGATAAACGCTGTATAGTACTGCGCAGTGCGGTGTTGATGACGGAAGAACCGCCAGACACGGATCGCCCATCCAAAGTTCCCGAAGCTAAAACAATCGTTTCCGCCCTTCGCCATCGAGATCAGACGCCGGGGAGAATCAAAACGTTATCGGTATCACTGTTTGACAATAGAGAAAGCGTTGCTCATAACACGGGGAACGTCACTATTTTTTCACTCTCGCAAAATCGGCTCCAGCTCGGCTCCAGCATCGCACAGGCCTGTGAGCGAGGAGTTGGGGATAGATGGTAGGATCAATGTTACATGGAGCAGAATCATATTTCGAAAGCGTTGCAACAGGCCCTCATCGCACCGCAGTGGACTGTGGAACTTGAAGGATTCAAATTCTTTCAAATTCAAATTGTGCCAGTTATGTAAGCGATTATATGTTCGGGTTTATCGGACTTCCATAACATACCCACTTCCAGATATACTAAGTGGTCCATTCTTGTATCTGATTCTTGTGGTCTGAGGCCAGTTGATAAGAGAGTCATTTATGATTTGGCTAACGATGCTCTATTCCCAAGGCGAAGCCCAAATTGCAAAACGCTTCTTTCTTCACAACCTCACATTGACCTCTGGCACTTGTCTTTTCGTTGACACGCCCTATCAAGATACCAAAGGATACCCAGTGTACGTGTATCCGTGGAAATAACACCGTTAGTATGCAGCGGAGACCCGCAGTGAGGCTGAGGACGTCCAGCTGTCAGCCCTATTATAAACCCTGCTAAACAGCTTCCACGACGTTATTTTCGATAGCATTACTGCTGATGTTCCGCTGCTCAGACTACTTAATTCGAATGTGGGATGATATCCCGTGATATCTATACACAGGCAAACGGATCCAAACTTGGGCATGGTAGGAAACTCCCTTCATATCAAGTTGAATCGTACCCGTGTACACTGCACATCTGCATTATCCTGGCCCTATCCAGATTTCAGCAAGTTTGGTGAATGAACTTCTGTATCTTGGAATCGTAAAATGGTGGGTCTACTGCTATGCTTGGAACGCTGGCATCAGATTCACATGCATACTTGTAGCACAGTTTTCTTATTAGAGCAGGACAATCAAAAGAAGAGTGCCTTGGAAGCTAGATCTGGCCGAAAACTTGTTTGGCTGTTTCTAAGTGGCATCTGTCCAGGTCGAGGCACTTTAGCATATATTATTATTGGCTATAAAAAGGACCCGGCGAACCCAAGGGCTGGCACCCAGAGCCTTCATTGGTGCTTTCTCGAAATGACTCCAGAGGAGACAGAGAGCTTGCAACGCATTGGGAACGATGTCGTAAGAACCTTCGTCGCCATTGTAGTTCACACATACACCCTCAGTAGGTTTCCTTCCTCTCTTTGACGTCGCCATCACTCACTACGCGATCTGCTAAGCTATCTACACCTTTGTTGCGTTCAAAGCTGTTCGTGTGCTATCGAGTGACTGCGAGAATATTTCTCGGCCTCATTTTTTCCCCCTGTTAGACGAATAGGTCGCACCAAGTATTAATGACTACCTTTGCCATTGTTGTTGTCATGTACCTGTGTGCATTCGTCCTTTGGGTTTTGGATGTCACCAACTTCATTACCGAGGCATCAATGACGCTTGTACACTCGCCGGACACACCTCTGAGTGTCAAGTACGGCAAAGCCCAAGGGATCATATTTAACCGTTTAGTCGCAACGGATTTGATGTACGCCTACATGGTAAGTCGTTTACTCTGTAAGTTCAATAGTGCTAGCGTTTATCGTTGTCTCATTCATAGTGCAATCTCGGAGACGCAGTCATTATTTGGCGTGTCTATGCGTTCTGGGGCTACGGACGCCAGAGGTAGATCATGATCTTTCCCTGGGCACTCCTTACTGGATCGATTGGTACACGCACCTTCGCTATCTAGTTGATAATACCTAACTGTGTTTGATAGTCTCTTCCATCTTGCTAACGTACTGTGGAGCACGACTCGGTGCCGAAATTGTCGATGGCTCTTTCCAGAAACCACTTTTCTGCAAAGGCGTCCAACGGCATGGGTTTTGCTACGACAACAGTTGCCACTGTTTTAATCGCTATCAAGACATGGTGAGTAGCAGAGAATGTTTGTTATGATTATGTTTTCAATTTACTCTCATCAGGGAATATCGGCGCCCTATTAGACCCCTAGTCAATAGTGCAGGTGGCGTGTCGCGGGTGGAGAAAATCATGACGCTGCTGTTAGAATCTGGTATCATCTACCTGATCTTCTTCGTAAGCTATTGGCCCAGTACTTTCTCCACCGTTTTACATTTTGCTTTCGCAGCTTGTACAGGTCATTGGTAATATTCCGGGCGTAGAAGCGAAGAATGCCTCTAGTTTCGCTTTTCTTGTTTATTCCTACTCAACAAGCGTCATCGTGGTGAGCGTGGCGTACTTGTTCTTTCCCAATACTCTAATGCTTAACTTGTTGCAGGGCCTTTACCCCACTATTATCGTCGTTCTGGCACATTCCCAACATGCTGTCCATGACACGGCGGCAGCCACTCAACTTTCCACATGGCATGCTACCGAACCTGGGACGGAGACTACGAGCGGAAGTCGCTCAATATGGTCATCGCAAGGTAGCAGGGGCACAAGGGGAGCGGATGATATCGAAGTGAACCTCCAACTTTCGTCTCTAGACAGAACGAATTATATCGACAACAAGCCGTCAGTAGCTGTCACTACATTTTGATCTATTTTTAAGGGAGTACATAACTTGACCTCGGTGTTCACAGTAAATACGGAACCTAAATGGTACCAATAACCTATTCGCCCGCAATGTACATAAGCTATAGCGCATGGCGTTTCCGACTTGATGAATCCGACGTATGTAACATAACATGCAGGTCATTATTCTGATGTAGCGTATTGTGCTCATTGGCGGGAGCGCTGAGCGCTGATCTATGTAGTGATCTACAAGACAAACGATGTCTGTTCTCCAAAAATACTGCCTGGCCCGAAGTCCGGGTTTCCGCCCAGCGACCCAAAGATATCGCCAACGTAATTGGTAGGTGTGACACCGTGCACGAATTTCTTATCCCAACCTGCAATGATACCTTGCACGACCTTGACACCTGCCGCGTGGATGTTGTTCAGTGATGGCAGGAACCCCCCACTGTCCCCGAATCTATTTTCCGCTGCTGTCTGCCCCAGGAACGGACGGTCAAAGTTCGAACCCGTGCGCATGATAATGATGCGGGCGAAGTCCACAAGTCCCGTTCTGGCACCACGCATGAGTGCTTCGAGGGTAGCATTGTCCTCTTGCTGCGTAGTGCAGTACACCCCAGTACCGTTAGTGAATAGTTTCGTGGTATTTTCGAAAGCCTGGGCAAGCAAGGCGCCGGTCCAGAAGGTGTCCGAAGTCGCCGTGTCGCACTCGACGACGGATGGCGGGGAAGCCCCAGGTACGAAAGCAGGTGACGAAGCGTAGTTGGCACGATACGCCTGCGCTGCTGCTGTATCATTCAACTTCGCAGTCTTGGCAAATCCCACGGCGAGCTTCCGAAGGGCGTCGTTGACCTCAAACACTTCTGTTCCGTAGATCTCACTGGGATACTGACCTGGAGCGGTTGAACCCTGCGGTACATAGCCCGTAGAAAAATCTGCTGGCTTCTCGCGTGCGTCGAACTCGTATTGCAGAGCGACTTGAACAGCATAACGAGCAAATGTCACCGAGCCGAGCGTCGCGACTTGGGGACTGATACCACCAATACCACCAATGAGGAAGTATGTGCCCCTCAAATCGAAGGAGGGTGAATTAAGAAGGGATGAGATGGTTATCGCGGCGTTAATCTCTCCCTCTCCAGTAGTGAGCTGACAGATCGAACCATCTTTTGTGCAATGGGCTTTTGGAAAGACCGGTGAGAAGCCTGGGACTGTGATGTTCTGTGCAAGGACGTTGAATTCGGGTATGTTGTACCAGATATCGCTCTCGGGACTGAACTATAATTATTTTATGAGATGAAGTGTGGTAAACATACAAAATATGACAAACCATGGAAATGAGGAAAACTTTGGGGATGATTCGCGATGCAGCATTCAGGTCTCTTGGTGGGTCCTGGATCTGCTGTAAATCCCTCGAAGATAAAGAGGAATCTGACCCAAGTGTCCCCACCGTAAGCAGCTGTAAGAAACACAATAGTAAGCTGATTCTCAGTCCCTGTGAAACTGGGAGGACCATTAGACCCTGAAAAGTTAGATGCGAAGGAGACATGCCCATGGTTAACCACTACAATAAATAAGCCGGGTACTCCCACCTTCTTGCCCTTATAGCGTATCGTCGTTGTAACAGCCGAAGAAGATTACGTTCAAATCAGGGCGTCAATGCTGCACGTCCCACAACGCGTGACACCGTTGCACATGCTTCGGAATGCCAGGCAATTTCGCCTCCTGTTGGGGAAGTTGATATATATACTTGAATAGCACTCGCCGAGTTGTTGCGCTGCCCGAGTTTCGTTGCGCCATATGGCAAGGCATCCAGGCGTTAGTCAAACAGCGCGAGAGTCGGACAGAAAGGATGATACGATCCGGATTTGTATACAAGTGTGGCGAGAATCGGGACTGATTGCATTATCATAGCACTCCTTAGTATAGGGTGCACACGATAAACATTGAGGACGAGAGATGATCCGAGAGTGAAGACTGCGTATGAGTGTGTGTCAACACGTCTCATTGGATTATGCTTGGAGCAGTGCTCAGACTCGACAGCTTTTTGTTCGCCGAAATCATGTGTGTGGGCTTGGTTGGTTTAGAAACAAAATTTCAAGTGGTCCTTTCTTGTGTGACGCGTGACGCGAGTCCTACCTTCTCCTCCAAATCGTCTTCCTCGTTCTGGAGTATTCTAGCCAGTCACGCAGATGCCTTTATCGATTACTGGGATCTATCCGATGAGCATGCAAGTTAACGTTAACCAGGCTGTGCCCACGTTCTGACATTTAGGCGCTGTGGATTCGTCTAACACAAATGCATCAGCCTTGTGTGGGCTGTGGGTCCTTGCTTTTGAGCAAAACACGCGTACTGCTGGCCGTACTTCTCGCGTTGTTTAAATCATGTCGCTTTGATGAAACTGTGCGTCGGGATCCTTGAATATCTGAGCTCAGAGTATGGGAAACGGAGGAGTAATAAACTTCCGCCCCAGCAAGTGGTGCGTTGTTCAAGTGCGTGTGTGTGGGTCCCGCATACATTTATAGCCGCACAGTGGCCTCACGTTGCTATACCTATGCTATCAAACTGCCTCCTAGAGACGCCGAGCTTCACAGCTCGTTCAGCGAATATAAAATGGGATTTCGACTAATCCACGGATCATCCACCTATACCCAAAGTGCCATCATGCGGCTCTACGTCTCTGGTACTTCTATCTTCAACTCGACTGTTTGCAACGAAGCAGGTCAGACGATATACAAGGTTCGGACACCGCCAAGTCTCCTCAATCGCACAACGACCATACTCGCTATCCTCCCAAATACCGATTGGCGCGATATGCGCGATTACTTTGGCTACCTAGCTCAATTTAAGTGGAAGTCGTTTCGTTCCTCCCGGTTACGCTACGGCAACCAGGAAACAAGGACAAGGACACTCTTCAAGAAGGGCAGTCTAGGCTGGCATGGTCGGTAAGAACTTTCTCTTGCTCTACCACCCACAGTCAACTTACACGCTCCTCAGTGACCGCATTTTTACTGTTAACAACTGTTTGTACAAGTGGAGGCTCGGGACAGGTATTCCTGAGGTTTGTGTGTTATTTCTTATGGTCCTGCCTGGACTCTCATCGTTTTTCTAGCTGAGGGTTCACGGCCCTACCCAAACTCTCATCGCCCGGTTTCAGCCTGGTGGTAGTTCTTGCTTTTTTACATCTCAGAGCCCCCATCTCGAGATCCTTCCCGCATGGGAACACATAGCGGATGAAATTCTCATCTCATTTGTCTACATAGAGAGGTTGCGACAAGACGAGTAATCCACGATTACAGTCGACGACTATCAGCGATGTTCACGGATGAGTATCAACAGGCTTCGTGTCACCCATTGATTGGGTTCGTTCCATCATAGCCGTCCACTGTATTTGATCCGCTTTATTTATCCTGTATCTTTGTTTTGGTAGTAGACCTCGCATTCAGCTTGTAATAATGGGATCCTTGCATTCAGTAAAAGTTTACGGCTTTTCAATCACTAAGTAACGAGTCGTCGTTGACCATATAAAGATCAGTCATT